>JABUQX010075841.1:5000-35000 GCA_015478945.1 Trachelipus rathkii
TTTGTATAAATGATTATGCCTACGTGTTTTTGTTATGATAATAGATACAATATATGATATGCTTTATTATACTTTATAATGTTATTTTGATATACGGTCTCGAGACAAAATAACATACCTACAATATTCCTTGAGGTGTTTATTCCTTTATACTACTTATCTTCCATTTTATTGTATTCCTAATATAAACAAATCAATATACAATTATATTGAGCTAATTAAAAACCAACGTTTTTAGTCAGAGTTAAGCTATAACCACATTAATATCTAAATCAAGTACTTATTCTTATTGAATAATATTAATTTTACCCTTAAATATAGATACTATTATATTAAATCCTGAGCGGAATATATATATTTTTGAATCTAGGTTTCCACAGAATGATATATATTTATAATATTATATTATCCATCATTTTTATCTCATTAATTTAATAAGGCTAATAATATATATAGTATTTATCCCGATATGATAATATGCCAATTGAGTCGTTGAGAATGAACCAAGACCTTCCTGTTAATTCTTTGATTTAGCGCTTACTTAATAGATTATTACGACTTTGTGAATAATGAGAAAAACATTCACCGATCTTACCTGAGTAAATTTATTTTATTCTAGATATATACTGTACTTAATATCTAGCAGTTTACAGAAGTTCAAGGTAGTAAAACTGATTCTTTACAGAGTTACGTAGAAACTATATATATATACTCAACTATCTTTTTCATAAGTATACATATATACTATTTATTAATACCTAATATATATGTAGCTTACTTTTTTGTGGAAATGATATCCCTTATAAATATTCTTGTACTTATCTACTTTATCATATTATATATATATTATATATATTATATATATTATATATATTATAATATATATATTATATAATTTTATATATATACTACCTAATTTATTTATATTAATATTTATTGAAAATCTAGGGAAATAAAATAACTTTATTGAACATTTACTCAACAAATTATAACATCCTATATACATTTGGAATAGGATTTTAATAACATTATATGTATAAGATAATATCTCTTATTAACATATATACTCACTTTCATGGTGAGAGATTCCTAGCACCTATCTATTTCATAGATAAGCGTTAAAATCCTAATAACTTTAATAGAGTTTAAAAGAGTAGTGGTAGAATCTCCCATGAAATGACTAGAGTGTTAATTAAAGATCATTTAACTAAGTATATAAAAGACTTATTTTCTAATATGTAAAGACTGATATACTCAACAAAAAGATTGTATCGATATGAGATAATTGATATAAAAACTACTCTCTATAAATGAGTTCACATAAGATAATTATCATATAATATTCACTATATGGGTAAATTGTATTATTTATAAATTTAATATATAATTTATAATGGGTAATTTATATACATAAAAAGTGCGAACTACATAGCACTCTTATAAATAATACAATAAGATACTAGATAGCTTTAAACACAGACCATACTCACATAAAATGTTATCTCACTATAGTAGAAATGGCGTCATAGAGAGAGAAGAGAGAAGAGAGAGAGAGAGAGAGAGAGATATGATAATGATGAGAGTAGAAGAAAAGAAGAGAATAGAGAGAGAGAGAGATAGAGAGATGTAAGAGATTAGAGAGGAGAGACGAGATAATTTATATAAGACATAATTCTCTATCTATCTCTTATAGTTCTAATATTAACTAATATAATTAATATATATATTATATAATATTAATATTAATATATTATATTTAAATATAAATAATATTTAAAATTATATTATATTATATATATTAATTTATTATATATATTATATAATATATATATATAATATATTATATTATATATATATATATATATATATATATATATATTAATAATATATATATATATTATAATATATTATATAATATTATAATATATACTATATATATATAATATAATTAAATATATATAATATATTATTATAATATTATATTAATATTATATATACTCCTACCTGGATATTCGTATACTACACTTAAGATTTTCAATAATTATCTAATGTGAATAATATAATTAATATTAAAATCAGATAATAACTAAAGATATAAGTTATAAATTTGTACTAATTAAATTCTCATTAAAAATTACGTCAGAGCGAAACGTAGTATCTAACTTTTTATATATAATATATAATATATATATATATATTATATATATTATATAATATATATATAATATAATAATATATATATATATATATATATATTATTTATATATATATTAATATATATATATAATATATATATATTATATATATATATAATTATATATAATAATAATATATATTATATTTTTATAATAATATAAATATTATTAAATTTACTTTATATATATATAAAGTGATATATAATAGATGAGCGGTAAGAGTATATATTCCCAAGTAATGTATACTACATATAAACTTATTATGAAGAGTCTAAAGTTGTATTACAGAAAAGTGACTTGAAGCAATTATTAGAATAGTAATGCTCAACATATATGGCTATGATTAGTGAGAGAATTTAGAGAAAATGACTGAATAAGAAAAGTGAATTGTGAGTATATAGCAAGTATTAAAGATGTTTCAGGATATTATTTAAATATCAATATTGTGTAGAATTTTATTATGGTCACTTGAATAAAGAAAATATATATAAATAAATTAAATATATTATGAAATTATTATTATATATATTAAATATATATTTAATTAATATATTAAATACTTTATTAAATTTAATACTATACATATATCTTGGATGTATGGTGAGGCAAAATATAAATATTATATATATAATATATTAATATATATATATATAAGGTTGAGTATATGAAGGAATATATTAAGTAAATATAAGTATATAGGAAGTGGGAAAAAAACGAGTTAGAAGCAGGGTGCTACGGAGTACGGAGTCGTGAGAGTCGGAGTCTAGGAGTATCAGGAGCGGAGTCGGACGGTAATTTATGAAGAGTGGTGATAAGTCAGGAAGTCAGGTAATTATATTTCTATAAAGTTAGTGGAAGTCGGAGTCGGTAACTTTCAAGATAGAGTTGGAAGTCGGAAAATTTAAAAATACTGACAATAAATGTTTATAATATACAATTGTGTAAATCACTGTGAATGATCTTCAATTACTTATATACATTAGTACAAGATTTTGATGTGTGTGTGTTTGTAGCTGTTTTCGCTGTTGACTGTCTGTGCAGTGTAGTCACGAATGTATAATATGTGTGCGTCAGAGGTGTAGGATGTTGAATATTTCGATATATTTTATATCAGCGAGGAGGCGAACCGTGTAAATGATATGTGTGTGATCAATATCTCTTAAGAGAGTCATTCTGGTGTATGTTTTCCTCTAACTATATAATTTTCTCATCTCTCCACACTCCTTATAGAGGCCTGCGTCTGAGCCTCATCTGCGAAATTTGCTTTAGATGAACGCAAAATATATTTCTCATGATGTTATATCAAGATAGGTATAGTAGAAGCTGAGATCTGCCCGTGAATGGGCCGCAATAAGCTGGAGAGTAATATAAAGTTAGATATATTTTCTACTTATTGTAACAATTAGTATATTATACTAGCTGTTTGTTATAATATTAGATCCAATTACTATCGAGGTAATAGCTTAACTTAGACGAACAATCACAACGAAATAAGACTAGTATATATATAAAAATTCATGCACATTTGCAATATGTTGACCCTATATATAATTATTGTATAAATATGGGAGTTCTAGGATAGTTCGAAGAATAAGGATAACATCTATAACATATTGTAAGTGAGATAATAACATCAACTAATTATCATTCACGATTACTTATATATAATCTTCATCAAATGTCCATTTACTTATACTAAGAAGTTCAGAAGATTAGTATATGTATTAAGAAGCCTATAGATATTGAATAGAGTATTACTTAGTTAGAAAGTCAAGTCTCAGAGTATTAGTTCAAGAAAAGAGTTCATCAAAAGTCACTGGAATACACCTTATAAATGCCATTTTGCGTTGATTACTTTTATACAACTCTATAGCCACTATTACTCTTTTATAATTATAGAATTCATTTGTTTATTGAGCTAGTCATTTACCACTCTGAGTGTAAAGAAGAATTCAAAAATTTCACGTGTAATCTTCGATACAGAGTATCAATGAAACATTGAGCTACAAGGAGAGCGAGACTGTATATTACTATAAAGCTTTGTAAATATCGAGAGCTTACTCTAAATCTTCATCGAGACAGCCACAATGTTTTAGTCCGTGGGATACGTAATTTGATCTCTCTCTACTGGTCTCTTTTCTCTATTCGAGTATATGACTTTAAATTAAAAAATAGTTAGAACACCAGTAGCGAAATAGATGAAGAAGAACCTGGCAGATCTTGAATATCTTTCTTCTAGAGTATTTTTCGGGTTGTGGTAAGAACTAATCATATTAATTTTGATAAGAGAGTTGATAATTAGATAAGTAGATTCATATGTTAAAATCATAACGTAATTTTTCAAAGGAAATGGGAAAGTATGGTAGTTTAATATTATTGAAATATTTTAGCTATTTAAAAGAGTAGTATATATATATATATATATATATATATATATTATAATTATAATTATATATATAATATATTATATATTATATATATATATATATAATTATATATTAAATTAATATATAATATAATAATATTAATATTATATTAATTATATTATTAATTATATATAATATATTTAAATATATATATTATATTATATATATAATATATAATTAATATATATATATATATATATATATATATATATATATAATCCGTAGACACTACCTTATATATATAAAATTATATATTTAAATTAATCAAATTTTTAAAATAATAAATCTTTAAAATTATAATTTATCTAAATAAAATTATAAATTAAAAAATAATATGTTATATATAATTTACCTATATATAAGCAATAAATCTCAAGAGTGAGTGTATATATAATAATGTATTTATTAATAGAATATAGGAAACATATTTGTAGTATGGATTGATAAGATTTTCTATTTAGTATAGATAATATATAGTGAGGCTTAGTTGTTCGCATATATATATTCTATATAATATATATATATATATATATATATATAATTATATATTTATATATATATATATATCTATATATATATATTTATAATATATTAATATTATTAATATATATTATAATATTAATAATATATATATATATATATATTATATATATATATATATAATATAATATATATATACTTTAATATAATATTATATAATATATATATATATATTATCATATATTAATATATATATATATATATATATATATATTTATATATATTATATATATATATATATATATTATTTATATATATATTAATAATTAATATATATTATATATATATAATTTATATATATATATATATATATTATATAATATATAATATATATATATATATATATAATATAATTAATTATATATATTAATATATTATATATAGTATATATTATATTAATATAATATAATTATATATTATAATATATTTGTTTTTGTATTTGTGTTTATATATATTTAATATATTTAATATATATATATATATATATATATATATATATATATATATATATTAATATATATATATATTAATTAATAAGAAGAACATATATGAGAGGTAAACAAAATTAACTGCTTCTCCTGGATTGAATACCTACTATAACTCACTAGTCAATGTATTTGCGTAACTGAGGACAATTATACCCGGTGCGTTTACGATTTATGGACTATACCTACACACCAATAATTATAAAGTATTGGATTCTAAGAATCAATATTTATAATGAATAATAAGCATACATGAGAGCTTCACGCCTTCAAGGCGTATCATCAACCATAGTGATGTCCCTAGACCTGTCAACTATATATATATTATATATATCTCTATATACGTTACTATCTGTTATTAATAATATATAGATGTTTAATAATTGCTAATAATATACGAGCAATTTAATAATGAATTTATATAAAGAAAGTAAACATTAATAATTATATATGAGTAATGTAATAAAGAATTAACTGCTTCTCCGGAATTTAGATACTCAACTTAGCCATTAGTTTGGGCGACCTTATATATATATATATAAGAGAGATAGAATCAAATATATAACCCGTGATAGCGTTACTAGATTGTATATGTACTATCCTCAATAAAATCACCCAAGAACGAGAATAGGAATAAGGCCTGGACACACCTTGTGATTGAATTGATCGACCTTTGATAGGGTAAGCTCGGTTGCTTTTATAATTGTTCTTAGAATCCTTAAACTATTATTTTTAGGGAGTTGGAGGATATAGCATTCAATCGTAACGCACCGGGTATATTGTCCTCAGTCGCAACAATGGCGTTAGTCAATCCGTATGAAAGGTCAGTTTAATTATCTTTTAACTCACTATGTAACATTAATATGACATTTACATTAATGAAGCATATTGTAATTGTGATTATTTTAATGCAATTATTATATAACATCTATAATATATAAGAACGAGAATATATAGGACAGCTTGGTACACCTGGTCGATGTGCCTTAGAAAGGGAGCCGGTTTAATGATTTATAAATTGTTCATTGAAGCAACTTTTTTTGGGTTTGGTAGTATAAGCTCATATCGTAACGAGAGCTACCGAGTGAGGTAATATTGTTCATACAGTCGCAAAAAACTAATGACTTAGAGTGGTTCAATCCCGAGAAGTAAGGCTAGTATATAATTCTTTAACTACATTTATCATATTATATGCTATTTCTTTATCTTTATAACAATCTTATTTATAATTTATGCGATTATTATTTAGCAATATTTTATACTAATTCATATATAATTTATTATATATTATATATATAATAATATTTATTATATATTATTATTTAAAATAAATAACATGGATATATTATACATATGTACGTACGAATAATTTATACAATGATATATAATCTATTAATATAAGGGTTGGGATTTAAAAAAAAAACACCGTTCGTTTTTTTTAAAAAAAAACACGTTTTTATTTATTAATAAATAAAAAAGACCCAAGGCAAAATATATTTTTGATTATTATTTTTTGTTTTATTATTTTATTTATAAATTATAAATATATTATATATTATTTATTTTATCATATATATCTAAAGTCTTTTTAGGGTGGAGTATTTAGCATTAAAATAAGTAAATAATCATAATATTGATTTAAAATAAGATGAGTTATGATACAATAGTATATTCCTTCTTTTTCTGTTACTTAGTAAAGTATTTATTTAGTCTTCTAGAAGCGTCATCAATGTGAAAACTTAACATGATTACGATTATTAATTATATATTTATTATTATTTAATTATAAATTTATTTAATTTATATATATATATATATAATATATTAATTATATATTAGATATATTATATATATATATATATATAATATATATATATATATATTACATATATAATATTAATATACGTATATTCTATATATATTATTCTTAATATATTATTAATATATATATATTATAATATATATAGTTTAATATATATATACGCTTGGACGAAGTTGTGGTATCCAGTAGTTTACACTGAGAATATATATATGATGATCCTATGAGTGGTGATATCGTAGTGTTTAATCTCGTAATATAGTGCTATAATAGAGATTGATATATATGTATTATATATTTATATATAATATATATATATATATAATCTATATATATATCGGTAAATATATTATATATGGTGGAGTTCATGGGATTAAGTCTACAGTTGCTTGTATATCGCGGTTTATAGTATATATATAATATATATAAATTATATTATATATAGTATATATATATATATATATATATAGTAGATATAATATAATATATATAAATAGAAGGCACTTCACACTGTTTGTCTATCATGCTGCTCACGAAAGTGGCGTCTATATTGCGGAAAAAGTAAAATAAAGTATATAGAAAGAATATGACAAAAGTCGAAAAGAATAAGGTTGCGACGCTCTCCACAGCCCTGTAGTGACCTAAGCACGGTGTGAGCACGATTCGGAGGCTAGTAAGGACTCGTCACAGTCGAAAATCCACCCTATAGCTTAACGGGAACTGCGAACGGACCCTCACTATGGTAAAATCTGTCAGTGTAAGAGTGTTCATCCTTGCCCAGGTGGGCACAACCATACCCCACAACAACCCCGCATTCTCTTCCTATTATGCAACCTTTATTCTGCTCTGCCAAACATCACATTCTGTCTTCAGAATTCGCTTAACTGACTCAATCCCGTTTTCTTCGATCTCCCAGCCGGTCGGTTCCACACAGCTCGCCATATACATCCGTTAAAAACCGACTATCATCATCCAATTCACTGACAAACCATCGCAACATATTTTCTATTCTCTTCGTTACCCCATTCTTCCACCACAAACTCTCAATATGTTTCATTCCTCATTTTAATCAATTCTTCTCACACCTAGCATGCCCCCAAGATTGTCCATCTGACACTTGAACTTTAGATCTATACTTCTTATTCCAGACATAAGTCTCATCTACTATAACAATAACACAGGTAAACAACATAAGCGTCCATGTAAGACCTAGCACTTTTAAAGACTTTAGTCCCTATACATTACCAACGATTTTATTGCACCAGCCACCTTCCTGGCATCCAACATATACCTTAAATATTAAACTCAGACACTTGTTCCAGCTGCTCCCATCTAAAACATCATTCACATTGAGGACTGTCCTCACTCCCAACCATAACTTTACTCTTATCTACGTTTACTTTTCAAACCCCTCCTTTTACACACCGTGCCAAATCTCTCTACCCATTCTTAAACTCTTCAAATTCGCCACACGAAACCAAATCATCCGAATAATTAGGTAGGGGCACCCTCCACCATCTCCATTCTCCATCATTCTAACCATTTCTGTTCACGCCACCTTCATTCTTTCATAACCCATCATAATACAAATTGAATAACCAAGGAGAACACAACATAACCCTGCCTCACTCCGCTATTAATACTAACCAATCACTTTTGTCACCATTTATTCTTACACACGCCTCACTATCGTCATACATTCTTTGATTCCATTCAGAAGCCTACCACCCCTATATATCACTAACACCTGCCATAAGAGTTCCTATTAACCCTATCAATACCTGTTGCAAATCCATAAAACTTAAATACAATTTATTCTTCTTCTCCTCATTTTTCTCTATCATTTGCTTCATGTAAAGATCTGATCACACATCTCTACTACTCTAAATGCACTTGTTTCTTCACGCAATCAGTCCTTCAGTCACTCTCGCACTCTTTGACCAAAATACCAGCATATAAAATCTTCCCTACAACACTCATAAACTAATTCCCCTATAATTTTTCTACAGTTCCCTTTTATCTCCTTTACCCTTATATAGGGGTAACTGTAGGATCTCCTCCAATCCTCGGAACTATACCCTCCAATATAACCTTTATTTAACACAACTTCAAGAGATCCAATCAATCAGAACTTGCCTCCGTTCTTGAATCATTTCACCAGTAAATTTCATCTATACCTGCAGAATTACCATTTTTCAACTATCTCACTCTACCCATTTCCTCTTCTTTTCTAATAACCTCATCCCCAAATCCCCAAAATACCTATTTCTTCTAGCAACCATCAAACCCACACACAACCAGTCACTATCCCTCTTCCTTACTGCCAATATTATACAGATTTTCGAAGGGTTCTTTTTCCAAACTCCCTTCACATCCATTTCTCAGTTACAAAAACACCATCCTATTCATTATTCTGAGCAGGTTCCCCTAATTCTAATTTTTAACCTTTCGCGCTTCCTTCCAGAAGAGCCTTCTATTCCCTTGTTCCCCATTTTTCCTCCTTCCAAACTGTTCATTTACCCTCTTCTTTTCTCTTACGTACGCATCTTTTAGCATTTCTTTTTTTTCTCTTTATATAATTCCAAGCATCTTTCTTTTGAAACTTCATCATTTGTTTTTATAGCACAATCAACCACGCTTTTTTTTTACTTTTTAAACCGCTTGCATCACCTCTTCATTCAACACTCACTGTTCGCATTCTTACTTCCTACTTTCGCACACCCCACATACTTCTTCTTGCACTGCTAACAAATTGCTTCCACAGATTTATTTAGTTTCAGATTGTTCACATTCTGAAATTTAACTTGCAGAGCGTTCTTACAATACTTATCTTATAACCTTGTTCACTAAACTTCTCACTCCTAATTTTTTACCCTCTTCCTTCCGTATCAACCTTCCTCTCCATCCAAGTCCCCCACTTACTTAATTTTACATAGAACAACATAAATGATCCGATAATCCCATTTCTAAACACCTCACTGATTAAAATCCAACATATACTTCAACATCTTCTTCACCAACCATCACAATATCAATCATGCTTTTCACTTCGATCCCCTCTCTACCTACGCCACTCTAGTATACTTATGATACTCTTGTGTTTAAAGAAAGATTACTTCACACACACCTTTCTCCTCACAGAAATCCATCACTTTCCTACCATTCTCATTTTCCTCCTGACACCCAAAACACCTGTTATACATCCTTTTTTTTGATCATATATATATATTAAAATATTATATATATATATATATATATATATATAATACTATATATATATATAATATAATATATATATATATATAGTATATAATATATATATATAATATATTTTATATACTGTATATATAAATTTGAATTAAAAGTCAATATTTAGGCCTAGAAGGGGTATTGGTAATTTAATTAAATTTTAAAAACATTTTAATAATAATAATATCTATTTATTTTAACAAAAAACAAAAAAACATTTTGGTTTTTAAAAAAAAACCGTTTTTTTTGCAAAAAACCAAATTAAAAAAAAACCGTTTTTTTTCACAAAACGCTATCTCTATTTATATATATATATATATATATATATATATATATAATATATATATATATATTATATATATATATTATAATAAATATATATATATTTATATACTATATATATATAATAAATATATATATAATATTTTATATATACATATTATATATATATATATATATATTATATATATATTATATATATATATATATATATATATATATATTAATATATATATATAATATATATATATATATATATATATATAGTTATATATATATATGGTTAGCTATTCAAAATGATCGCCTTTTGCCTACATGAGCCGTAACTGATCTGTTGGAACATGTTTTTCCATCACGAACGAACTCCAACCGAAAAGTGTCTTCACCGCACCGAAGCACCGCACCAACACGACCGGCACCGCACCGCAACGCACCCGTTACAGCTCGCTTTAAAGAACCAATATTTGATGTCGTCTTTAGCAGAAATATACTCTCTAAATCTGGGGCATAAATTTGTAATTCCAAAGGGTTAAGAGTCAGGGTTTGCCAGATGAATATTCATCAACCGTAAAAAAAATGAGAATACATTTTACCTGAGCTAAGCTTGAGGAGGGACTAGCCCAAACTGTCGACAGAAAACTTCGTCGACAGTGCAAATGGTCCCGCAGCGACAATCAAAAAAATTCCCCTTGCAAGCCCTTCGCAGAGAAACGTTAGGTTAGGTTAGGTAAAGGTTAGGTTAGGTTAGGTTACGGTTAGGTTAAGTTAGTTTAGGCTTAGGTTAGGTTAGGTTACGGTTAGGTTAGGTTATGTTATGTTAGGCTTAGGTTAGGTTTAGGTTAGGTTACGGTTAGGTTAGGTTAGCGTTTTAGGTAGTTAGGTTAGGTTTAGGTTAAGTTTAAATTAGGTTTTAAGTTAGGTTAGGATTAAGTATTTGTTGAATTCCGCTAGAGACTAAATAAACTGAATAGCTTCCTTGAAGAAGACCTTACTTTTATTTGACGGTGTATCCTGTTGAGAAAGGTCCATGGTTATACTGGAAGATAGTCCACCTAGTCGTATTACAACACCTTTCAAAACTGTCTGCTGGTAACGGCTGCCGATATTTTAACACCTTTTCACAAAAATAAATGTATTATGACTCCATCGTAACTCACTTCCCACCAAACCATCACAGAAGCCGGATGGTGGCCTCTCTGGAGGAGTAGTACAAGTTCTGCTGTTTCCCTTAGATGAGTAACATACATACCATCGTTTTTGTTTGTTAAACATTCTTCCACGGTAAAAACAAAAAATTTCGTCTTTAAAGTATTTTTTTCTTAGCGATCATGCGATCATGCGCGTGATCAGTCAACAGGGGTTTAGATTTAACTCTCCTATCTCTCTTTAGGGTATTCGTGAGTATATGTCAAGTGCCCCTTTTGTAAGCCCTTAATATTAGGTCCTCCCTGATGATGCGCTACACGGAATTCTTAAGTATCTGCATTACACGGGACGTAATGTTTTTTTTTTGTTGTTTTTTTTACAAAGAGGATTTCGTTCAATTCGGAAACTTTAAAGCTTTGAGGGACTGTCGTTTTCCGAACAGAAAGTTGCCAACTAGTTGTATGGCGGATCATCGTTCACATCACCAGTTTCTTCTTATAATTTATGGCACGATATACACGTACAGCTAATACCATATTGGTTTCAGAGTCCTTATGTAACACTATAACAGCAACATGGTTTTTATTTATCGTCCCACTCCACAGTTTATTATTATTATGCAATCGACAAAAACAGTAAATTTAAAGTGTGGTTACATTTTATTACCTTGGATGTACTACATATTATATTATATATATATATATATATTTATACATATTATATATATATATATATATATATATATATATATATATATTAATAGTATATATATTATATATATATATATATATATATATATATATATATATATAATATATATAGAACGTTTCTTAGACAAATTATTAGTTTGTCAAAGACGAGAGATGTGAGAGATGCGACCGTTTTTTAAATGATTTTATTTAAAAGTTTTTTTTTTTTGGGTGGGAAATTTATTTGTGATTGGATTTTTTTAAAAAAGAAAAAAGTCGCGTGCATTAAAAGCGTGTTTGATTTTGAAAAATCTTTAATTTCTTTTTGCGAAAGATTTTTGTGGACCAAAGCCATAGGAAAAAACCACTCAATCATTTTTCATCTGGAATAAATTTAAAAAATTTGATTTCAAAAAAAAGTTATCCTCATCATTTTTTATTTTTTTTAAACTAAAAAAATACCCCAGGGTAAATTTTTTTTGTCTGGATCATGAAAAATCATACACCAAAACACAGATCTGGCCAAACATTTCTAGTCTACTATTAAAAAATTAAAATAAATTGAGCATAAAATAATTCAAAAAAAAAAAATAGAAAGCTTAAAATCTGAAATAAAGATCAAAAACAAATTTTTTGTCGCATATATAATATATATATAATAATAATATATACTATATATATAAATATATTCTTATATATATATATATATATATATTATATATATATATATATATATATATAAATATTATATATATATATACTATATATATATATATATATATATATATATTATCTGTACTTCTTAGAAGGATTATTATCAGTGGAAATTGCTTCTTACATCTGGCTCCTAAACTCTTTCTTTTAGAGTTTTCTAAAGATAACGTATCCTGATTCAATGGTTTCAGATGCTAGTCCTTGATTTTAAATTGATTATAATATATATATATATGTTATATATATATATATATATATATTATATATATATTATATATATATATAAATTATATTATATATATATATATATATATATATATATTAATATAAATATATTATTATACAAAACAACCATATCCCGTTCGCTTAGGTAGAGTTGGTGGCTGATATATTGAAACGAAGCGCCAAGCGTTGAAATATAACGCGGGGACCAAAAGGATTTTCAGCCCTTGCCTTATCAGGCAAAAGAGAATTATAATTTTCTTCATGACTCGCCGACTCGCGAAACGCGCTTCCTTTTCATGATTTAAAGTATCTTTTCTTTTATTTTAATTTATTTTTGTATTTCTGTCAAAAAATTAAAAGAAATGTAGTCGAAAAAAAATGTTGCTTCTCCATCTAGATTTTAAATGATATAATTTAAAAATAAAACTTAAAATTTTGAAATTCCGATCATTAATAATAATTTTTTTTAAGTTACTGAACTTCAAACATACATTAAAATACTCTTCTCCTTCTTAAAATTCAAATCCCAAGAGTTCTTATTTAGTATTTCCTTCTCATATATAACCTTTCATGAATTTTCCAATATTCTTTCTGAATCTTCTTTTCTAATGCTTCTCTTTTCGTCTCCCATCTAGTTCCACTGCGCCATATTACGCATGACAGCCGAATCACATACACACATATATATATATATATATATATATATTATATTATATATATTATATATATATATATATATATATATATATATATATATATATATATATATATATATATATATATATATATACGCTAGTACAATGGAGGGAAAGGAGGAGGAGGTTGTGGGTATGATGAAGGAGAGGACACTGGATGTGCTTGGTGTCTGCGAGACGAGGATGAAGGGTGAGGGGAGGAGGAGAATACATGATGATTACCAACTGATATACAAAGGGAGAGATGAGGAGAGAAAGTATGGGGTGGCATTGTTCCTGACCCCGGATTTGGCAGACAGAGTGGAGGACATCGTCTTTAAAAATGAACAAATAATTGCAATAGCACTGAGGCTGAAAAGGAGACTTGTGGGCATAATACAAGTTTATGCACCACACCAAGGAAGACCAAAGGAAGAAAAGAATGTTTTTTATGAACAGTTGCAAAATGTGCATGACGGAATGAATACTGAAGTGAAAATTGTCATGGAGGATTTGAATGCGCACATAGGAAGGGAGAGAATAGGTACCGAGATAGCAGTGGGGGCGCTTGGAATAGGAAAAAGAAACTTGGAGGGGGAGAGGTTGTTGGATTTTGCTGTAATCAATAGGTTGGCAGTGATGAATACATACTTTGCGCATAGGGACTCGCATAAATGGACCTGGTACAGGTGGAATAGTAATTGTTGAGGATTACAACAGATACAGTCGATGAATTGACCTTATAACTAATTAAACAACAGAAGGTGGTTAGATGACGTGAAAAGTATAGCATCAGTGTCGCTTGATTCGGACCATCGTTTGGGTGGTGGGGATATTAAATCTCAAAACCCCGTTACCAAACGAAGATGGTAACGAGAGAGAGAGGATAGCAGTGGAGAGATTAAGGAGGATGAAGTGAAAAGGGTTTTTGTAGAAAGAGTCCGTGATATTATACCAGAGGAAGAAAGAATGTTGTAGAATGTAGAAGGAGAAGTGGGAGTAATTCTTTAAAAGAACAAATATGATAACATGTGCGCATAATAGAGATACGCTGGTGTAAAAAGAAACGGTTCCAGAGAAAAAGACTGCGTGGTGACAGATGAAGTTGGCACGTGCAGCTAAATGGAAAAAATAAAAAGTTTGAGCGTGGATCGAATAGAAGATCCCTGAACAGAGCGAATATGGTTAAATAGACATGAGGCCGAGACCATAAAAAAGGAGAGCGATGGAGCAAACGTGGAAGAGGATCGGTGAACAACTGAGACAGGATATGGGTCGGAACTAGAATTAATATATAACATGGCAAAACCTTCGAGGAAGAGTCGACTGTTGCACACTCAGTAAAGGATAAGGCGGGTAGGCTGAGAGTGAACCCTGATGAGATCAGCGACAGGTTGGGGAGAGTACTTTTCAAAGTTATATAATCAGGAGGAAAGAGAAGAGAACCTTCCGGAACGCAGAGAGGAACAGCTCCGAATAAACGTGGATGAGGGTGCGATAATATATATATATGGAGATGGCAATGGGGAATATGAAAAATGGGAAGAGTCCAGGATGTGATGGGCTGCCGGTGGAGATAATGCGATGTGAGGAGGTCATGCGATGGATGTTGAAGATGTTTAATGATTTCTGGAGAGTGGAGAGAGTACCTGCGGAGTGGGGCAGGGCGATAGTATGTCCGGTGTTCAAAAAGGGAGATAAGGGCGACTGTTCCAATTATAGGGGGATGTCAATTATAGGGGCATATCGTTGCTGCCTCATGCCATGAAGTTATATGAAAAGATATTGGAGAAAAGGCTCAGGACGGGAGTCGAAGACAAGCTGAATGAAGCACAGTATGGATTCAGGCCCGGACGAGGTACCGCGGATCTGATATTTTCTCTGAAGATGATGATAGAGAAGAGCTGGGAGTGGGATAAGGAAATGTAAATGGCTTTTGTGGATTTAGAGAAGGCATTTGACAGTGTACCTAGGGTAAAACTTTGGGAGACACTAGAGGATCGTTACTACCAGATAGAACCCAAGTTGATTAAAGTGATAAGGGGTTACAACAGTAAGTGAAAGTGCCGTCAGGACAGCTTATGGGATAGGACAGTGGTTGGATTTTGAAGAGAGGTGTTAGACAGGAGGAGTGTTGTCACCATTGTTGTTCATTCCTGTATATGGAACAAGTTATGCGAGAGATTGATCGTAGAGGAGGAAGAGATTGTGTAATTGGTAATATGCCGGACGAATATTGCTCTGGGTTGCAAGAGACAGGGAGACGTTACGAGAGTACTGATCACTGGGAGAGGTGCTTGCGAACGGAGGGGACTTGAAAGAATGAATATGGAGCAAGACTCGAAGTGATGGAAGATGCTAGGGAAGGAGGAACTTAAACATAGAATCGGTGGGGAAAGAATAAAAGATGCGAGGAACTTTAAGTATTTGGGGATATGTAAACGCAGTGGAATGAATGGAGGGTGAAATAAGAGGAAAGAAATAATGAACTACTCTAGAGGTGTTGGTCAGTTGTATCCCTTGCTGAGAAACAAACATGTGACGAGACAGGTTAAAACACTTATTTATACCACGATTCTGAGACCGCGGTACTTTTGTTTGGGTCGAAGTCGTGGACACTTACAACTAGAACTAAGGATAAGATCGTTGGCGGCGGAGTGAGGGTGTTGAGGCTTGATAGTGGGGGTGACAGAAGAGAGAAGAAGAAGGAATATCTGAGATAAGAAGGAGTTGGGGGTCGAGGCTGTGATTTGATCGAGAGACAACAACTGAGATGGTATGGCACATCAGAAGGATGGATGAAGAAAGATACCCGGCCAGATTTTATGCATGGCAGCCTGCAGGTAGAAGACCGGCGGGACGACCAAGGAAAATATGGAAGGATGGATGGCGGCGGCCTGTTGGCGAGAGGGGATGGACGCTGGATCAGGTGGAGGAACATCGACTGTACGAAGAGAGGGGTCCTGTGGAGAAGCATTGCAAACGACAGGGAATGACCCTACACGGAGGCGCTTGGCGAGAAAGGTGAGACAATATATATCATATATATATATATATAATATATATATAATATTATTTATATATATATATATATATAATATATTTATATATATATATATATTATATATATATTTATATATATAATATATATATTATATATTATATATATATATTATATATATTATATATATAATATATATATATTATTAGTATATATATATATTATATATATAATATATAAATATAATTATATATATATATTATATATATATATATATATATATATATATATATATAATTTTGAAGAACACTTTAGAATGTTGATGAAAAATGTAGAGAGTATCGGAAAAATGAAATGCTCTTCGATTTCGTCGATTTTTGAGCGGACGGAGACATTTCCATTTCGTCTTTACAGAGAGAAAATCGAAGATTGATCGTGCCTTTTGATTTGTTATAATCGTTGAGAGATGAGTCTCTTATTTTACTCCGTCACAATTTTTGTTGGAGTTTGGAAGACGTCTTAAGAGAAGAATATAAACGAAAGCCATCGACAAAAAGTCATTCAGAAATTAAAAACTGAAAAAGAGACATCAACATTTTTGTACATATTTTTTCTTAAAGGAAAAAAAAAAAAAAAAAAAAAAAAAGAGGGTAGAAAGTAAATGAAATTGAGGGGAAAAATTTGGTTGAAGGTTTTCAGTATTGAAATAATAAAATACATTCATTAAGATCATCAATATTTGCTGATTCAGCAGGAAATTTAGTTTTATAAGTAAAAATATCAGAATGTTTTGTTTTTTTTCTTTCTTTTAAAGAAAGAGAATACTTTATAACTGTACAAATCTTTTGTCATTTTTCTTTTATTTATTAATTTTATTAATATTTAAAAAGACAATTTCGATCTATATTTATCATCGTGGAAAGAATGGTAACTGTGCTATGACGTAATAAAAAATAAAGTACAAAGGGTGATTGCTGTACTACTAGTAACAAACTATAATTCCCAAATACCAACTTCCACTTGTTTGAATAAAAATACTGATTATAATAATATATATTAAAAATTATGATTATCATTAGAATTAATTTCTTTTTATTATTCATATTCGTAATTATTATTCATATACTTAAACCTATCGAATAATAATTAATGCAGTAACTTAATAATCCTTATTATTATTTTTTTTTATCTTTGATTTAGGTATACATGTGTGTTACTGATTTACGTGCTGTTTCTTCTATAGTTCACATACATCCTCATCATTACTCGACTATATCAAAATTCATAGGTTGCAGCTTTTTCTTTTTACAAATAATGGCTTCTGGTTCTAAATACTTAGTGAGATTTCTATTATACCATTTTTACTATTATTATTTTTTTCCTGATAAAAATATTATAACTAAATTTTTAATAAATTTGATATCAATTTAAACATTATTTCATTGTTTATATATGGAATGTTATCAAACAATATGTTGTTTTCCTATTTATTTTATTTCTTTTATATAGTATTAATTTATTATTTATTATTTATTTAATTAATTTTATTTTAATTTTAATTATATTATATTCTTTATTACTACTCTCCCTTATTATTTTATTTGTTATGTAATTAGATCTGATTAAATTCTATTATACTGATGCATTCAAAAACTCTTAGTTTATCCACTTTTTATTCTTGCATGATTTTGAATATTACTCATCTATTCATTCCATTCTCAATTTCACTCGCGATACAAGATTTTTTTTCATGTTATTTATTACTAATTATTTATGTCCAATTTATACCTATAAAATATTATGGAAATGGTAGTTTTTTTTTAATTTTTATTCAATTTTAAAGAAATGATAACCCTGCAAATAAATAAATATGAAATAAATAATAAATAAAGTAGAATGAATAAAAATACCTTTTTTTCATCTATCATTTTACAATAGATATTTTAGTTTCAGGTCAGTATTTATTAAAGTTTGAGGTAGCACAGGTTCCAAATATAAAAAACTAAGTTTATTAATTTTGAATTGGTTTTTAAGGGTAATAAAAAAACTTTTATGTGAAAATGCTAGGGCAATAAATAAAAATACCATAATAAATTAATTAATTATTACTCAGAATGGTATTTATGGTTATTATTAATTGTTTAATTTATTATTAATTGTTTAATTTATTATATTTTCAGGATATGCGAAAATTTTTTTCTCTTTTTATAAAAAAAAATTTTTAGAAATAAAAATACTCTTGATTTTTATTTATAATTGAATCCGTTCACTCTAGGATTTGACAAAAAAACGTGACCAAAAGAGACTTTTGGTGGGGGGTACCTCGTGCAAAAAAATAAATTTAGATATATGGAAATGGTAAGTAATGATTATTTTATTTATAGGTAAAGAAAAAATAATTTAATATAAGATTTTTATAGAATTATATATATTGTCGGTGAAATCTATGATATGAAATCGTTTACTCTTTTTTTTAGTTATTTGTGTGTAGCTCAATTTGAGTTATTGTTCATAATTTCATTGTATTTATATTTTTAGATATATATATATCGATAGTAAATATTGAATTATTGTGTTCCACAAATAAGAGTTAAAACTGCCGATGGAATGAAATTTAGCTAGTAAGCCTTTATAGCATAAAAAAGGGGATAGAATAATATTGTATATATTATCTGATAACTCAAAAATATATAAAATATAAATAATAAAAACTACAAAATAATAAATAATATATAAAATATATAATATAATGATATAGGCTCACCGTCCCCTCATCAATTGTTTGAAAGTGTCAATAATATAGTAAATAAAAATTAAAATAGTATATATAAAAAGCAAAAATATAAGTATAGGTTATAGTTACCCCAAATAATTATAATAAAAATATAGTACGTAACCTACATCACAAAAACTCACCCCATAATATAATAAATAAATAACCCCGGGTTAAATATAGGTTAGTCAGTCACCTCACCCCCATTATAGTATTAGGTTAGTTAATAATAAAAAGTCCCCCTATAAATATATATAAAAATAATATATAGTATATATATATAATAAGTATAATTATAATAATTTATTTACGTAGTATAGATAGTTACCTCATACAATAAATAATATATAGTATAGCTGTTGGGTACCTATATTATAAGTCTTGACCTTCTCATTACTCATGATATCATAATCTTAACAACAAAAATACTAATAATAAATAAATAATAACAATAACAATAAGTTAGTATATATATATCCCTTATATAATATAAAATAATAAAAACCACTACATGATACTACCAAAGATAGTAATATATATTAATAAAAAAACCAATATATAAATATATATATTATAAATATATAAAACTAGTACCTCATTATAGAATGGCAGATGTAATGGCTCACAGTAATGTAACTAGAGACGGCAGAGTCCTACAGTAAAACAAAAATTATATTATTTAGAGAATCAGCCGAAATTCTAAGGATGGGAATTTAACTTTTTTTTTTTTTTTTTTTTTTATTTTTTTGGCATATTTATCTTAAAAATCTCAATAAAAATGATGAAATAATGGGTGAGTGTTTCCCCCGATTTAAGGCGGCTCGAGCGACGGGGGACAGAGAGAGGACACGTTCATACCACGGCAGGGGATGGATCGAGAAGCACCCCGACACCTAAAGGACAAAGAGAGGTCCAAAGAGACCATCCCCGAACCGGCGAGGATAGCCCCCTCGTCGTTCCAAGAACCTCGCTCATATTGGACTATTGGGATGTAGCGGAAGATTACACTACCGACCATCACCCTCCGGAGGTATGGAATCTTGACCGATCCTATGTTACATTTCGGATCATAGCATATCATTTGGGGATTTCAATTTTTAAAAAATATTTTCAGTCTCGAACAAAGCTAACAGATATAAAAGTGAGAAAAAAAAAATAAAAAAAAAAAGAAGAGAAAAAAAAAAATAGTGATAAATCATGGATCTTAGAAGTTTCCGCTAGATTAATTCAAATAAATATAATTGTTTTACTGTATGAGTCGTGACCGAGGTTACCTACTCTACATACTGATGAGAAGTCATGAGAATAATGCTGATGCCCAAATATAATAAATAATATAGGTTTTAATGTGATAATAATGAATTATATATAATAAAATAATAAAACCATATATAATATAATAAAATACTCAATATTTATGTTTAGCCTAATAAAATATTATTATTATCCAATTTTATTTACAAAAAGAGATAATAATGAGTGACCTTTCCCCAATAATAATAGGAAATAAATTTAATAAAAAAAATAATAGTATAGAAATAAAATAAATTTTCATATATTCTACTGTGCTGTTATTAATAGGTAAAAGAGGTAGGTAGATTATAAAAATAAATAAATAATAAAAATAATATAGTTTATAATTTGAATTTAATAATACCTATATATTATAAATATATATTATGGCTCACTAATATCTCATAAAAAGTTTTAAAATGAAATTAGTTGTGAGAAGAGTTAATATAAAAGAAATAAATAAAAAAATATTAAACATGTATTAAGGTATATAGATACTGTTAATAAAAAATAGGGTAGTACTCGTTGTATACGAGTATATAGTTTTACTTTTTTATTTAATATTATTTATTATTTTTATTCCTTATATTAATAGATCTTATTTTTTTATGATATATATATTTTGAAAGTACAATATCTACAATATTTACTGATGGTTTTTATATATCCTATTAAAATTTAATAGGTATAAATATACTTTATTATAAGTCAATGAATAATTTATATAGTTATAACGACGCACACATAATTACCTATAATTATAGTTAATATTTAATTTCCCATTTTTTTCATTTTTATCCCTTTCTAAGGGATAATAATAAAATATATAAAAATTCATTCTTACCCTACCTACTAAATACCCAAATAGATTTATTATATCATATAAGAATAAATAATATAAATTATTATTATCAAATTATTAATATATTTATAGGGTGTAGGTAGGTATGATATTGAGTAAATAACTTTGTTGATAGGTAGGTAATATATATAATGTTTGAATATGTAAATGTCACACTTTTTTTACATTCACAGGCCTCAGGCCATCTCACTGTAATTTTATTACTTTTATCACAGAACTCGAAAGACTCTAATTTTGTTACCTTTGCAGATATTAATATAAATATTTAACTTATGTGTTTTATCAAGATGCAAAAAATATATTTAATTTGAAAATTATACGTGCCCTCATCACGACCAAAGTGCCTCGAGAACTCTTAAGTGTGTGTTGTGCGAGACAACAAAAACACCAATATTTTCTATTTAATATGTAACACATTTGTGTTTTTACAACAATACCACGCAAGTAAAAAACCAAATAACGATTATCGAAAATATTAAATATTATTATAACAATACGATTTATTTTGAAGTAAACCTTATGGGAGAACGCGAAAATTGTCGTACATCAAAATATATTTATTATTTTTATTTTACTATTATTTATAATTATAATAATTATATTTATTTTATTTTCAAATATTTCTGGTAATATTTATATATGAATATTTAATATTATTTAATTATTATATATTAAATATTTATATTATATTATATATCTAAAATAATATATATTAAATATATATATATATATTTTATTTATAAATAATTAACAATATATATAATATTTTAATATTAAATTTATAATTTATTGTATAATTTTAATATTAAATAATGGCATATTATAAAAATTATATATATTATTTATATAATTTATTAATATTAATTTAATTTTATTAATAATCATTCATATATATATTATTTTTATATATTTTTATTTATATAATATTTATTTTATAAATATTAATTAATTTTACCTATTTTAAAATCATTCATAATTATATATTTAATTTTTACATATTTACATTATTTGCATATATTAGATTATCTTTAATAAAGTTTTAATAAAGAATGAAAAATAATAAAATAATAAATAAATCAGTTATTTCTTTTCCATATTATTTTAGTATTATATTTATTTAAAATTTATATTTTATTATATTTAATTATATTTTTTCATTTAGCTTAGACTGAGGATTTCGAAGCATAAAATAAAAGATTCAAATTACACCAATATAAAAATTTATGCTTAGAATTTATAAATAAAAAAAATATAAAGGTTAGTTTAATATTTATAAATAAAATAATAAACCGGAATAATAGAATAAGAAAATTAATCATTTTTTAAAATTTTGTTTTTAATTTATACATAAAATAAATAACTATTTATTTTTTCTTTTTATTTTAAATTATTTTTTTATTTATATTAAAAAAAAAATTATTTTCGTAATAACAGGCACCATCTATTGAAATAATGGAAAAAGAAGGGACCATATAAAAGATATTTGGCCGAGGAATAAAACCAATATACCGTCAAAGTAAATAATATATAAATATAATAAATAATAATTAAAAATATATTATAATTAAATATAATATAATATATATATATATATAATATATATATATAATATATATATATATATATTATATATATATATAATTATATATATATATATATATATTATTAATAGGAAAAAGTAGTACCAAAAGGAAAATTCTATTTCAGTAGTTAAAATATTTTTCTGAATGATAAATTTTCATTCAGCTTTTGGAGACGTGTGATGCTAAGTATATAAGGATTCTAAAACGAAACTTAAGAATGCGTCTTTAGGCTCTCTTTCAAAGTCCAAAATATTTAAATTTGAATCTTGTGTAGAATGATTTTTTCTGTAGAGAATGAGAATGGGGGATAATGCAAATGTTCCAAAGTTCTATAGTAGATACTTTTATAATCAGCAATGCGAATAGAAAGACTACTCGTAGCCTTTCCTATGTTGATGTATTTTCTTATCACTGATGAGTATAAAGGTAAAGATAGTTTATCTTTAAATTTTGAAGAATTTTCAATTTTATTTTCATTTTTGAAAAAGCTAATCTGAATTGAATTGAATGCAGTTGTAAATTTTGAAAACAGAATTAAGGGAATAGTAAAATTTCGAATTATTCCCAGTCAAATCTACATTACTCTCAATTTCATACTCGTTAAATACTTTATCGGGATGAAAGTTTAATTAATTTTTTTATGTTAATTTTTGTTTACATCGCTAATTAACGAAGAGTCCAGCTGAGTTTGGGTTTATTATCCAGACATGAGAGTTTGTATTCTGGCTGGATGAAACGACACCGCGTTTTAACATGTTAAAGAGTGCCCCGAAAGGAAGCAGCAAGGACCAGAATATACATTTAACTATTTTGGCTAACAAATTGGGGGCATACGTTGGTTTGTGTAGGTAATTTTTTGGAACTTGCTTAATATCTTGGATCAAAAAATTTGGGGAGGCACTTTTTGTTCTGTAAATATATCTGAAAAGCCTTCGCATTCTCAATCGAGTCCATACAGTACATACTAGATAGAAGAATCAGTTACAAGTAATTTCACAATTTTTCATTCAGTTTTCAATCACTCAGTTAATTTTAAGGAATTTCAATTTAAATAATAATATAATTAAAAACATTCGATAATATTTGTTGCAAAATCAAGTACCTAAACAAAATCATACTTTTGACCGGCAACTATAACGCTGATCTGTGAGTGAGATTTCTTTCCTTTTATTTTTTAATGAATATTATCAACCAATGATAATGATAATGATAATGATAATCATAATGATAATGATAATGATAATGATAATAATAATAATAATAATAATAATAATAATAATAATAATAATAATAATAATAATAATAATAATAATAATAATAATAATAATAATAATAATAAATAATAATAATAATAATATAATTATAATGATAATGATAATTGATAATAATAATAAGAAGAAGAAGAAGAAGAAGAAGAAGAAGAAGAAGAAGAAGAAGAAGAAGAAGAAGAAGAAGAAGAAGAAGAAGAAGAAGAAGAAGAAGAAGAATAAAAAAGAAGAACAGTAATCTATAAGATGAAGAAAAAAAAAGAAAAAAAGAGAATGATAAAATAAATAATAAAATAATATAAAATAATATAATAATAAAAAAAAAAGTAATAATAATAATAATAATAATCATAATAATAATAAATTAATAATAATAATAATAAATAATAATAAAATAATAATTAATAATAATAATAATAATTTCAATATTATTATTATTATTATTATTATTATATTATTATTATTATTATTATTATTATTATTATTATTATTATTATTATTATTATTATTATTATTATTATTATTATTATTATTATTATAATAATAAGAGTAATATAATAATAATAATAATATAATAATAATAAAAAAATAATAATATAAAAAATAAAATCCTTATAATAAGAGGAAACTAATAGAAATACTTAATAATTTATAATAATAAAGAATAACAATAAATAAAATAATCAATAATTTAAATAATAATAAAATAATTACTACTATAATTCAATAATTAATTAATAATAATAATAATAATAATATAATAATAATAATAATTAATAATAATAATAATAATAATATAATAATAATAATATATTAATTGTAATAATATATAAAGATAATAATGCTAATAACTTGTAATAATAATTAATAATAATAATAATAATAATAATAATAAAATAAAATAATAATAATCAATAATAATAATAATTATAATAATAATAATAATA
Source organism: Trachelipus rathkii (assembly GCA_015478945.1). Lineage (NCBI taxonomy): Eukaryota > Metazoa > Arthropoda > Malacostraca > Isopoda > Trachelipodidae > Trachelipus > Trachelipus rathkii. The sequence continues at coordinate 31,169 of JABUQX010075841.1, forward strand.
ATAATAATAATAATAATAATAATTAATATAATAATAATTAATAATAATAATTAATAATAATAATGATAATAATTAATGATAACTAATAAACAAAATAACAATAACAATAAAATAACAATAACAATGAACCAATAAACAATAAAAATAAACAATAACAAATACAATAACAATAACTAATAACAACAATTAATAATTAATAATAATAATAATAATAATAATAATTAATAATAATAATAATATAATGATAAGATAATTATAATGATAATGATTAATGATAATTGATTAATGATATTAATAATAATATAATAATAATTAATAATAATAATAATAATAATAATAATAATTAATAATATAATAATAATAATAATAATAATAATAATAATAATAATAATAATATAATAATAATAATAAATGATAATAATAATAATATAATATAATAATAATAATAATAACTATAATAATTATAATAATTTATAATAATTAATTATAATAAAATAATAATAATTAATAATAATAATAACATGAAGGAGCAAATGGAAAAGGAAAAAATATAAGCAGAAGTAGAAGAAAAGTTTCTCGGATTTTGAAAAGTTTTCTTACAGTTTATACCAAAAAGAATATGCAGACTTTTCAGTCATTGTGATTTAAATTAAAATAGTTATGGTGTACTTGAAGCCATATATATATATATATATCATATATATATATAGTATATATATTATATATATATATATATATATTATACTATATATATATATTTATATATATTAATATTATATATTATATATATATATATATATATATATATATATATATATATATATAATATATATATATATATATATATATATATATATATATTAAAGGTGCAAAGGACCAAAATTTATAAAATTGAAGAAACCGGAATTTTTTCTTCATAAATATATTATCCTATTAAAATATACAGTTCATTGCGTTGTAAGCATTTTCATTAACTATCAATAAATTTATTAATTATTTTCTTTTTAAATAAATTTTTTACAACTACAATTATTCAATTCCTAAATACATACAATTTAAATAAAAACAAACGATAGTAAAAAATTATGCAATACAACACACAGTCAAAGCAGCCCAATCTCCAAAATAGTCAGGCTTCAATTTTTTAATTTTAGCATTTATTTTTCGATACAGACACTGTTCAAACAAGTCCCCATTGAAGCAGAAATATGCAGTAGATTAAACAGAACATCAAAATATTAATAATATAATATTAGCAGTAATGCTATCACATAATCCAAACATTAATTTCTCTATTGCTGAAGATGTTTTATATTATTAATATATTATTATATTAATATTTAGTTAATGAAACCTTTTTTTGTTATTTTAACAGTTCACACCTCACGGGCATAGCCCTATTGAAGGAGGGAACTTCTCTAGGTAATTTCTACCTAGGTTCCGGACTAGGGATCGAACCAAGGCCCTTGCCATGCGACTCTGTCGCTCTACTGATTGAACCAAGGTAGTTAAGTTAACCTTTAAGTTCTTCTCTCATGATCTTGTATCAAGAACTTACTTTACCAACGAATGAATTTTTTTTTTAATAATAATTTTACAACTGAATCTTATCGCCACTAAAAAACTTCTGTATCCATATAAACCAGACCCATTTCGTCAAATCTCATTTCAAAATTTCTTATTTGCCAAAACCATGAAAACATTCATGTAGCCTCAATTATAATTTTACAAGCTCTGAATCTTATAGCCACTAAAAAACTTCTTTCCATATAAACCAGACCCATTTCCGTCAATCTCATTTCAAAATTCTTATTTGCAAAACTATGAAACACTTTCAGGTAGCTCAATATTATTCTTCTCAGATTTCCATGTACTTTCTAAGTAAACGGTCCAAACATGTTGCAACAGCTACTAATTAACGCGTCTAAGACAATTTAATACAAAGTTTGATTATATTAATTATTACTCCCTTACTCCTGGTCGTATTCAGGAGAACTGAGGGGCGCTGCCTCACGAAAATATTTTTTGATGAAATCAAAATTTTATCAAATTTTTCCATATAAAAGCAATGGAGACTAAGTAAAAATAGTAATAAATAGTTACTTGGAAAGATTCAGGTTCCCCTGAAAAAATAACTCCCTCCCCCCCCGAAAAAAGTCCTGCCTAGGCCAGTTACTGTAAGCAAAATTATAGTTTATAATTTCCACAATTTTGTTAGCTCTATTTCTTACTTCCTAAGAATAAGAATTTCAAATTGCCGCTAGGAAAACACCCAAATCCTTTTCTTTGTCAGCAGACTCCATCCATTTCCATTATATAATAAAGTTTTTAAATCGTTATTTGCTAAGGTGAATTACCTTACATTATTTGTGCCTAAAATTCCTAAAGATTCTCAACTGAAGTAGCCAATTAAGAACTTTATATTTTCCACCAAAATTATTTAAATAAATAAGAAAAGAAGTATGCTTAAGCACGGAACCATGAGGAACACTAATTTTTATCATCCCACATGATAATTTAAGACCTTTTGTTTTGTTAATCAAGGCAGGTGTGTAAAATGCAATATAAGTGTCACCATCTAAGGCAGATTTTCTGAATGAGCACAGGACGCGACTTTAAAGCGATGAAGATTAAATTTACCAATAACAGAGATGGAAAGAATTTCCACAGAACAGCGTTGGCTGAAGGAAGGAAACACCCACCATGAACAAGCTTGAATTGCTTATGTTCAACGCAAAATTAATATGCCAAAACACTCACTCCTTTTGCTAATAACAAACACCAAGTGGCTCTCTTTAATCATCAACACAAAACAGTGATAAACTCTGAAAATACTGAAAAGCGGTTGCGTCTGACCAGAGCTTACCATCTTAAAAAACAATATTAATATATATATATATATATATATATATATATATATTATATATATATATAGTATATATATATAAATATATATATATATATATATATATATATATATATATATATATTATATTATATATATATAATATATATTATATATATATATATATATATATATATTAGTGATGGAGCGAAGCTGATTTTTGCATACCGCCTGTTGCGTTTTTTTGTGGTCCAAATTTTTCAAACAACCGCGTTGCGGTTGCGTTGTCGGTTTGCGGTTGTCAAATAAAACAAAATTTAACATTGATTTGTTTACTACTACTATACTAATAATAATAATATAAAAATATAATAATGATAATAAAATAAAATACATAATAATAATAATAATAATAATAATAATCAATAATAATAATAATAATATAATAATAATAATAATAATAATAATAATTAATAATTAATAATTAATAATATAATAAATAATATAATAATAATAAGTAATAATAATTAAATAATAATAATAATAATAATAATAATAATAATAATAATATTAATAACATGATTAACCGAATAATAATACTGATAATGATGATAATAATGCTAATAATAATGATAATATGATAATAATGATAATAATAATGATTAATGATAATGATAATAATAATATAATAAATAATAATAAATGACAATGGTCATACTCTTATTTAATCAATAAAACTACCCAAAATAGCATAATAATAGTAATAATAAAATCATTTTCTTCTAAGACAAATAAACATTATAATATTTCATTTAATTTCTTTTGGCAAATTTTTATCTTTATTATTATTATTTTATTATTATTTTTATTATTATTATTATTATTATATTATTATTATTATTATTATTATCCTTTTAGTATTTTTATCTGTATTATTTTATATTTTTATTTATTTAATTTCTTTAATTTTTATTTTAATTAATTTAT
>JABUQX010075841.1:40000-47500 GCA_015478945.1 Trachelipus rathkii
TCCCAGGGTAACCGTAACCTTGCCAACTACCCCAAGAAGCGCGAGAAACCAACATAATACACATATTTGGCATGTTAGCATACAAAAACAATGTAAATGAAAAAAAATTACCAAAATAGGAGCTTACAACATTGCTCGTTACACATAAATATTTTACAGATATAGGTTATTAATTGTATAACGTAGCATGATCTTTAACATGCAACATTATTCTTTGTATAAAGTGGGGCATGATCTTGACATGTAACATAATTCTTTTACTTATGACACGGTGCATATTACACCACTCCTGTGTGATTACATCCATAGCGAGTCAACCTCGGCATCTCCGATGACTAGAATGTTCTTCATCTGCAAATAAAAATACATCTTTTAGAACAAAGCAATGGTGACATATCATAATGAACAATAAAATGAAAAATAAGGACCTGTAAGGCAATTAGTAATTAGTACATCGGAAATCATCATATTATACTCATTTTACGTTCGCCATTGAAACGCTTTTCGTGAGCACGGCTGGATCATGACATATAACACGGCTGCTTTGTTACTTTTGTGACGCAGATGCATATTTATGTTCCAATCAATATTCGACATTACTTCTCTTGCAGTACGATTATGGTAAATGAACATTCCTTTTACATTTTAAAATTTTTTCTCAATAAGTAATTTATTTTTATTTATTTATTCTTTTTTCCTTTCAATTTTTTTCGGTGCTAACACTACGCTTTTCCGCAATAACAATGTAAAAAAAAAAAATTCTCAATTACTTTTATCAATAGGTGGTTATTAGTTTATTTTGTGATTAATTGTTTAGCTATGTTACTTGGCCTTCGGCGCTGATATTCCAGAGGCACAGCCATGGTATTGGATAATTCCGCTACCGCCCCCCTGGATCTCGTATGCGGCCGTTGGTTTCTCACCTCCGGCTCCAGAATATCAGACTTCTCCGGCTCCGGAATGATAGCAAGCCTCTCCGGTCCCCCATAGGAATCATTCATATACTCCCCAGGCAAACTCTCACACTTGCTCTCATGCTCGCTTTCAGACGACTCTAAATCGTACAGGACCCCCAGAGAACTATTATGAGGGGATGACCGTAACAACTTCTGCACCTGAGGGCTAAATCCCTCAAATGCCGACGTCCGACTCCACGAACTTTCCAACTCCCCGAAAAACTCCTCCCGACCTTCGGAAGACTCCATCTGAACCGACCCATCCGCTAACGGCGAAGCGGGTTCGAAACGAATCAGCGGAGCGGTAAAAGAAATTCGCCTATTGTGATAAGGCCGCGCCGAAGGATGTAAATTGCGGACATATGAAATCCACAATCGGACTCCGAACTCGCCAGACAATAAACCCTCCCCCCCTTTTCAATAGATTCAAAGCGACCTTGATGTTGTAGAACCAACAACGGAGGATCGACTCGGACCAGAGAACGACTCCTCAATGAGTTTTGCCACACTGCCACTAAGGTGTTGTACCTGATCTAACACTACAGAGGATCGACTCGGACTGGAGAACGACTCCTCAATGAGTTTTGCCACACCGCCACTGAGGTGTTGTACTTGCTCCAACACTACAGGCTTCATCATCGCGTCTAACCGCTCTTGACTCTCAGCCAAGTCGTGCAGAGCAGAATATTCATCACACGAAAATGGGGAGGCCTCAAACCCCAGGAAATCCTGTTCTTCTTCCTCCAACTCCACGGCATCGAATAACTTCGGCTCCTCTGTCACCAAACTACTGTCCTCCCTTTCTTCCTCTGGTGACAGAATATCACGTACCTCCCTAACTTCCTCCTCGCACTCATCATCTGAATGCAACAGTAAGGTCTTAAAATAGTGGTTTTTCCTCAAATATTCAGGAACATCCACCCACGGCCGCAACTGCGAATAATGTGCGGTTACCTCTCTACTTTGAGGCTCCAGAGGATATCGGGAAATAACATATGACAGACTATTAGAATACACCTTGAGCACAGCAAAAGGACCAGTATAGCGGCGTTTAAACTTGTTTGTGACCAAATCCCCTGGAAGATGGGTTTTATAAGCAACTTTATCCCCCTTTTTATATGGAGCGAATTTAGAAGAAGGTTCCCTCCAATATTGTTGCAAACAAGGATTTCTGGCAAAAGTATGCGCTCTTTTTAATAAAACCTCGCTAGGTGTCGCTTTAATGGCAGAATGCCACGTATTATTATACAAAATTACGGCCTGAGGCAACTCGGTATCCCAGGAAACGGGATTCTCCTGCACCAACATCCGTAATGTCTGCAGCAGAGTACGATTGACCCTCTCTGTAACTCCGTTACATTGTGGCATATGGCTCGAAATTACCACGTGAGAAATACCAAACTCTCGTAAGACCTCCTCAAACGGTTCACCCATAAATTCCAGCCCTCTATCGCTAAGCAACCGGTCAGGGATGTATGGCAGGAAAGGTAACAACTTGTACTTAAATGCATTCGCCACAGCAATACTAGTCTTCTTGACAAGTGGTACCACTGAAATAAATTTTGAAAAGTGATCAATGGCCACAAAACAATAACCATTATTACCTCTTGACCGTGGCAACTGGAGCAAATCCACTGCCAACAAATCAAAAGGATGATTTGAAGTAATTTTTAGAAGTGGTGGTTTCACACTATTTGGATTGGTCTTGTTCTGCTGACAATGTGGACAACTTCTACACACATCAGCCACAACCTGCACCACCCTCGGATTCCACAAGTCCTCGTATATGAGAGAGATTAACTTGTTCCTCCCCAAATGACCATACTCATAATGAATCTGACAGACTACAGCAATCAAATATGAAAAGGGAATTATATATTTCCTACGGTCCCCCGAATTGAGGCATAATATATCACCCTCCAAGGAAAGCTTATCACCCACCGGCTTAAATAGACTTAAGGTCTTATCCCACTGCGGAACTGGGGTTTGAGTTTTAACCACCCTAACAAGTTTCCTCAGAGTTGGATCCTGTTTTTGCTCTCTCAAAATAACCTCACTGTCTATCGTAGAATTAGAAACTAGATTATGATCTGCGTCAGATGAAATATTAAGACTCTGAACCTTTACCATATTTACCTGGCGATTGCCGTCATCATCCGGCGGTACATTCTGTTCAACATCATTTTGAATTGGATGCAGCAGATTATAATGTATACCAGATACACACCTCAAAGAACATACGTCACTATACTCACCATAAATTAAGGGAGTAGACGTATTATAATACACCTGATATTTACAAAGTTGGGCAAATGCCTGAATTACTTCCGGAATAGGCATCTGTCCAGGAAGTCTCATAAGTCTCAGCCTTTTCAAAATATTCCTACCCTGCAGATTATATTTACTCGGATCTTTTAAAAGTTCGTCAACAACTACTTCTCGTATGTCTACGTGAGCACTCTCACTCCCCTCCAAGCAAAGCGCGAAACATCTGAAGAGCGAATCACCCCCCCCAGGTACCTCCACCTGCCTAAAACCCCTTGGGACAGTGAACTGCTCACCCAAGCAGTTAACCGACTCCGACTCCGGTAAATAATCCGACTCCAAAGCAGAAAGTGGTGAACGTGACAACGCATCAGCGAGGACATTCTTCCTCCCGCTAATATGTCGCACTTCGTAGTTATACTCGTTAAGCTCGTCTAACGTCCTAGCTATACGCCCATCAGCGGCCGACATGTTTTGCAAATATTGAAGCGGCTCATCATCGCTATAAATCACAAACTTTTTCTCGTTACAAAGAATTGGTCGTAAGGCTCTCACTGCCCACCGTAAAGCGGCTAACTCGCGCTCAACGGTAGAATACCGCTGTTGCGTTTCTGAAAAAGTCATTGAAATGAAAGCTATAGGTCGAGATTCGCCATCCTTCTGCTGCGATAGCACTGCCCCAGCACCGATGTCAGAAGCATTGACATGGAGTTCTAAGGGCGGAGAATTCAAACCATAATCCGGAAACGTTAACAATGTTGGACTTACCAACGCTGACTTGAGCACTTCAAACGCTGTTTGACACTCCGGCGTCCAACGAACCACACGTCCGCCAGTCTGGCACGATAACGGCTTGCCAATTTCGGAACAATTAGGAATATGGCGACGGTAGAAATTAACCATGCCTAAGAACTGCCTCAATTGCTTAACTGTCTTAGGCACTGGAAAATCAAGAACTCCAGATAAGTTTTTCTCCAGGGGAAGAATACCCTGACCACTAATAAGATGCCCTAAAAATTCCACAGACTCCCGACACAACTTCGTCTTCTGTGGCTTCAATTTAAACCCATTAGCTTGTAATGCCTTCAGAGCTTTTTCCAGAGAGACCAAGTGCTGCTCGAAAGTGTGGGACCTAATTATTATGTCATCCAAATAAGCCATGACCTCTGACCAGGGAATTCCTGAAAGAGCCAGCATCATGCCCCGTTGGAAAGTGGCTGGTCCACCCTTCACCCCGAATGGCATCCGAAGAAACTCATAATGAGAAAGAGGCGTTGAAAATGCAGTCTTCTCCACACTATCTTCGGCCATTTTAATTTGGTAATAACCACGAACCAAATCGATTGTGGTAAAGTATTTTGAACCCGACATATTATATATCGAGTCAATCAGGTTAGGTAAGGGAAAAGCGTCATCCTTGGTATATTTATTTAAGGCCCGGTAGTCGATACATAGACGTAAAGAACCGTCCTTTTTTCTCACTGGCACAACAGGAGCAGAATATGGTGATCGACTTTTACGGATGATGCCGCTGTCCTCCAACTCGTAACACTGTCGCTCGATCTCCTGCGCTAGTGGCCCTTGAAATCGACGCACAGGTACATGGATGGGTCGATCAGTGGTCAATTCAATATGGTGCTGGACATTCTCAGCCAGGCCAACATCATCATCTCCCAATATTCCTGCATATGCGGTTCGCTGGAGTCATCCTCAACAGCTTCACATGATGCTCCTTTTGCGCATCGTCCAACGGAATATCCGAAAATTCAAATTCCTCAATAATCTTGTCTCTAGTCCAATATTCATGCATATGCGGTTCGCTGGAGTCATCCTCAACAGCTTCCACATGACCCACATTCACCTCAGCGCCGTCAGAAATTGGCAGCACTTTACCGACTAAGTAACCTTTTGGCACAAACCTTGCATGGTCACTGTAGTTACACACAGCTACCACCGGCGAATTATCATGCGAGATTACCCCAGGAAGCACTTCCAAATTTCCATCCCGAACCCCCTCCAATAAGAGCGTGTCCTGAACGTATGGACAGCCATCCAGATTTATTGAAATAAATCCACATTGATAAGCTTCCAACTTGGCATTCTCCCGAGTGCAAATCTTCATTCCTTCAACACTTCTCATAGAGTCCTGTGCTATTACCTTAAACCGCTCTCCTTCGCGACTAAGCAACTGATGTGTTGACATATCGGGGAGAAGATTATTGGCTCGCAACAACGGAACTCCCAACACAAGGGATTCTCTCAAGCACTCTGAAGGAACCACATAAAACTCGTCAAAACCGGTGACAAACCCGCTACGGAACCGCAATGCAAGCTTGACCATCTGCGTCACCCGGACAGTATTGCGACCAATACCACTGATTGTTCGAACTGGCGATGAAGAACGCCGCACAATATTGGGAAGTCTTTCCAAAACCGATGAATTAATGAGGTTGACGCACGCACCATTGTCAACAAGACAAGGATACATCCGGTCCCCACATCCAACAATGAGCACATCGACATGAAGAGGTTGGCTATCTACATTACTAAAGTGGACTTTAACCTCTCCAGTATTAGATAAGGGGTTGTCCACATCAGAATACAGATCATTTATTTGCCCCTGAAGCTCCGTGGCCTGATCCAAAGTCACGGGGCTGTGGAGTTTAAAGGAGCACCACTGCACGCACCTGGTTCATGAACATTGTCACAAGCGGTGCAACGGTTTGCTTTTGGCCTGGCCCCCTGATTATTTCTTTGGGGCTTAGGCGAAGGTCTCCGCGAAGTTCGCGCAGAATCTTCCTGCCTTTGACAATTTATACCAAAGTGGTCCCCAGAACAATATGGACACACTGGTGTTTCCGCCCGTGAAGGGGATTGATTATTTTCCTTTCTCTGCTGTAATTTCCTGCATTCCTCCCTTTGATGTCCTTTCGTTCGACAGAACGAACAGATGTTCTGATAGAGGAAACAGTCATCAATAGTATGATTTGTCTTGCCACAATGATGACAGAGCTTAGCTGATCTTCGCGTATTTTGCTGACTGGCTTGAGCTTTCCTAGCATTTTGTGGGCTTCCCTGGGTCCTTCCAGTATTACCAGAATTTTTCTGCTGACTTCTTGGAAAATTATCATTCTCTTGATGCTTAGTCTTCTGAGCTTTGGGTGAAGAAGTCTGCCTAGGAGCATAACGGTTCACAATTTCGTTCCATATGTTCTTCCTCGGTGCAGAATCTTTAGGAGTGACGTGAGATATGGTGATGACCTCGGACTCCACCTCATCCTTACCTTGTTCTATGCCGAGTTCATTGTAATGCTCATTGGCCAATCGTACTATCTGATCAAAACCTAACCTTTGGCCAGTTCGCCCCTCGTGATTCAAAATATAATCACGCATTCTCTGTTCCACATCCAGCGGCATATTATACAAAAAGGCGCGGCGTAAGTTGTCATGTGTTCGCATGTTCATACCAGGGTACGCCCGACTAGCCAGTTGCTCAAGTCGTAACGCAAACATATTAATAGTTTCTCCAGACTTCCGCTTAGCCAGCATGAACTCCTGTGTGGCCTTTTGCTTCTTCATTTCCGACTCATGATTCCACCATGTAATTAAAGCACTCTTTACAGCAGGATATGAATCTTCATCTTTAGTTAACTGCCGATACAAATCCAAGTATGATCCGCCCAGGTAATTCCCCAAAACTATCAGCCAGTCATCATGTTGGTCTGGGTAGGTGAACTCACAATATCGTTCAAACCTCCAGAGAAATTTATTAAAGTCTTGTCCATCGTCAGGCATAAACTTCGGTGGTGGTGCGGCGCGCGGCCGAAACGCCCGTGCATGCAGCTGCGTCAGCAGAGTAACTGACTTAGTAATCATCGTCAACTGAGCCTGCATAGCTTCCAAAGGGTCCGGTCTCACGGTGCCAACACTACTAGATGGAACCCCACCAAAATCAATCAATGGAACTGTGGAAATTGGTGCAGTATAAGTTGAAGTAGTCACAGTTGATAGTGCGGGTGCGCTTTGGTATGATGCACTTGATATTCCAGTGGCAGAATACATCCCACCACCCTCACAACCAGTAAAGCCTACTCTAGGTAAGTGGTATCTTCCTAAGCTACCTCCGACAACCTCCGATGCTCTAGGGTTATCAACTTCCCTGGACAGCTGAGAGCTATAATTGTCTCGCTCAAACGGGAATCGAAAACGTCCCTCTGCAACCGGTGGCTTGCGTTCTCGCTTGCTTTCCATCTCTTGCATCAACCTCTGCCTCTCCGCT
>JABUQX010075841.1:77500-80000 GCA_015478945.1 Trachelipus rathkii
TTTTAGTATAACCTCTCATCTCTCTTCTCTCTCTCTCTCTCTCTTCTCTCTCTCTCCTCTCTCTCTTCTTCTCTCCTCTCTCTCCTAAATATTATATATATTATTATATATATATATATATATATATATATATATAATATATATCTATATATATATAATATATAATATATAACATATAATTATATATATATATGTATATATTATATATATATATATTATATATATATTATATATATACTATATATAATATATATTATATATTTATAATATATATATATATAATATATTATTATATATATAATATATATATATATATATATATATATATATATATATATATATATATTAAATAAGTTTTTTTTATTTAATTTTTTAAAAAAAAAATAGTTTTCTTTATTTTGTTTCACATATTTATTGCAAAGGGGCAACTCTACTTATGAGTAGAGTTGTCAAATTTGGGAATTATTTTATGACGTTTTCGAGAGGAGGCCTTGTGGAAAAATCCTCAAAATAGACAAAATAAGAATAAGGTTTCTTTTACGTTGCCATGACAACCAGTGTTTTGAAAGCATTATAATTATGCTTTCTTGGAGGCACAAATCGAAATTCCTCCAGTCAATGATCCTTACGAAAAATAATGTTTCGCAAGAGAATAAATGATCTTAATGTAAAATTAGCGTTCTTGTATAACATTTTAAACATTATTTTAATAGTAGTAAATAATAATTTGAATTATTTTATTACATTAGTTGCTTTTATTTTTTTTTTAGAGGAGGCCCGGCCTCCTGTGCTTCCCCCGTAAAGCCGCGCCTGATATATATATATATATATATATATATATATATATATATATATATACATATATATATATACTATATAATATAAAGCACAAATTTTATATATATATATATTATATATATATATATATATATAATTTATTCTATATATATATATATATATATATATATATATATATATATATATATATATATATATATATATATATATATATATATATATATATATATATATATATAATATATATATAATATATATATATAATATTTCAATGCCGGTTTCCTACGATATTTGTAAAGTTTTGTCCGGAAAAGGAATATTTTCCTTCCTTCAGATTATGTATCGGTTATTCAATGGGAGAATGTAGCGCCAGCCTCCACTAAACGCCAACACTTACCCCAACCACAACTACCCTAATTCTCACACGACAAGGTACTCGGAATAGCTGTGGTTAGCCAAGTGAAAAAAGATCGTTATATTTATTACTTACTTAAGAGGTGAAGCCAAGCTAACTTTCATTAACAAATGTAAGGAGTTTATTCCAGCCCATCTCCCTCTTTCTCTGTGAGCGTAATTGTTGATTTCATTTTGAGCGTAGAAATTTCTGTGTAAATTGTCAGACATTTCTATTAGAATCGTCGAGCTTTGATTGCCTTGTTAAGTCATCAAACTCATTTGCATCTGTTCTGGAAAGCTGTACCGCGAATAGTTCTCTAATAAAATTGAGACTCTTTCAGCCAATAGATTCAAAAATATTCTACCCCCAGGACGCTTTTCACACTATTTACATAAGCGCTCGGCATCTCATCTCTTCGCATTTCCCCTTGGAAAACTTCTTCTAGTTGTGCCTTTAGGGTGGGAGTGTACAGTCATCTTGAAGTGGAAAACGTTCTGAATTTATTTTTCTGCTTGGCAAAATAGAGTCCAAAAGCCTAACTCTCTCTCTCTTGGGTCCGTCACATCATTTAGTTTGAAGCATGGTTGATTGTCTGATGTAACCAAGATATCGGATGATAGCTCGAAAAGTGGGGTGGCTTTTTGTAGTGGGAGAGTCTTAACTCTCTCCCTTCGCCTTTTCAATGAGTCAGAAGAGAGACGACTCTTTGCTCGTTTTGAAGTCATTTGATTGCTTGGTGTTTCTTTTTCAGATTCTGTTTCATATTGTGATGCGTCACCTTCTTCATTTACTCCTTCGGTCGGGGGGACTTCTTCTGGGGGAGTCTCTGAGAGTTTACCTTTTCCCCGCTGTGTTTGGGGCGATTTCTTTTTGGTATAAGAAATTTTTAACCATATCATTTTTTCTCTCTCTTTTTTTTGGCTGCAAGTGAGAAAGTTGTGGGGATTGGAGTGTTTCGTAGCGACTTAATAATCTATATTTTACGCCAGCTAATATAAAAATTATCAACTTTTTTCACTCTCTTTTTCATTCGTTTAATTTCACTTTAATTCACTTTACAACTTTTAATCATTAAGGTATGGGGTTCGAGTTTACCAAAAACTTGTAGAGATAGATAATAACTCTAGCAAGAAAGGGAGGTCATTGAAAGGGGGTTTTCCAATTAATTAAATTTTATTAATGCACAGTATTCATTAAATGTAATTGACACTTCACAATGGATTTATAGGGATATAATTTATTTGTCAGAAACTTTAGACATGGTTCTTACTGGGAATTATAAAATTTTTAACCGGCTTTTCAAGA
>JABUQX010075842.1:0-2500 GCA_015478945.1 Trachelipus rathkii
ATGACCAAAATAATTATCTGGATCAGAGAGGTCGGTTCTAACAGCGGTTTTAGACTGTGACCTCACCCATGTAGGCTAAACTCATTCTCCTCCAAATGGATGAGTAAGTAGCTTCGGATAGAATTAATCTTGCTCTGAATTTTACTTGAGTGCAGTACTCTATGCTCATTCTTAACCTCTCAATAATTTAATAATTGGGGGAGCAGTGGACCGAATTAGTCCTAATTTGAGTCTTAGTCAGACGATATTCTGCAACTAGAATCAAATCTTCGTGATTCCCCTCGCCTATAAACAAACCTTTAATTTAGTTAGGCGGCTCAAGTATCATTTTTCTTAATACTTCCTCGTCAAGTATATATATATAACTTTGAGGCTATGTGGCGGCTTTATAGCACTGCCCAAGTTCTTCGCAAGCAAATGTACGGGTTGACCTTTTCTTCATTCTCCTGAATGGGTAAAAAAAATATCATCTCAATACTATTCGTAGAGTAATTTTTCATCATACTAGGATGTGTGTGTGATCATCTTACTACTAGTATTCTCCTATTAGCGCGTGTTTTAAATTTTTTTTTTTTTTAAACGCGTGCTCCATATCAATGTGGTAAGTTTTGTTCTTCAGAATTCAATTCTGGGGTTTTCTCAACTTATAACGGCTTTACCTATACTATGTAGGCTACGCTCACTATCGTACGAGCCAGTGGGTTGATTTGTAACCCCACCATCATCGCTACACCATGTATATTTTACCTATGGGTGCGTGAGACATATCTTGTCTATATTTCTCGTTATAAGTTCTACTTGGCTTAACATGAATAAAATTCTTCCTTTTATATAGCCTCTTTCAAACTGTTCAGTGTTGAATCAATCTCTTCGTAAATTATTACGGATTTAGTGTGAGTGTTGTGGTGCTGTGTGTGTGTACATAATTGCCACAATTAATACCTATGTGTTTTCTTCCTTAATTTACATCCGTCTTCAATCTTGACCCGTATTTAAGGGTACTTTTAAAATCCATACACAATATATATATTAATCATACTTATCTATTTGGATAGAATTATAAAAATATGTGTAGTATAAAACCTTGTAATTGTGTTTTACTAATTATAAAATGTGAAGAAATGAATTGTTTTGTGATATTTATAAGCCAGTGGTTGGTTGTTTGTGATTATATATATAAGCGCAAACAAGAAACATTATTTTATAAAGAGCAAGCAAACTCATTTTACGTTATTTGGAATGCAATTTCGTTTTGCGCTCGATTTTTTTGTCGATCTCCTTTTTATTCCTTTAATAAAATATAAAAGTTTATTTTTAAGCTTTGATTATTCATCATTGTCTCATACACACCACTCGTGTGTTTAAGTTTCTTAAATTGGCATAAATATATTATATATATATATATATATATATATATAATATATTATATATATATATATATATTATATATATATTATATATATATATATATATATATAATACTTTTATATATATATATTATATATAACATATATATATATATAAAACATCATGATTTGATAAGTTCATTGAGAACAATGTTTTTTTGCCTATATATATATATTATATATATTATATATATAATATCTATTATATATATATATAATATAGTATACCGGATGTTAAGATAAAGCTACTATTTATCTTGTTTTGTTCTTGACTATAATTTATTTATTAATACTAATATTTTGTTAACGGGGTGGCAAATGTTAGTCATTAAAAATGTATGTAATTGTTTTTATTAGTATAGTAATTAAATTGTGAACCTTTAGCTTTACGTATGCTTTCTACGTATAGCACACACCTGAAAAATATTTGTTACACACCTACGGACACTTATTTGTCCTATATAATGAATCAATACTGTCACACACATGGAAAAGGAAATAAACACTATAATATATATATATATATATATAATATATATATAATATATATATATATATATATATATATATATTATATATATATTTATATATATATCTATATAATATATATTATATATATATATATATATATATATATTAATAAATTCTTTATTTACTAAATAGACTATAATTGTTAGTTGCGCATTTAGAGATCTTGCATAGCCATTGATCCCTAATGCATGGCACGATGCATTTAGCAAGTACCTTCCCTTTTACAATAACTCCCCTGACCGGACTGCCGTCCATCACAGTGGGCTTACACTCGTTTATTTTGTTACGAGTTTTATCTGCAACTATCTTTTCCTCTTTTTTGCCTCTTCTTCCCTTTTTCTTGTTTACTATTTTTCGCTTTATAAGCTAAGATACCCGTCTCGGGATTGTACCTAGGCGACGATGAATATGAGGGAGATCTTGCCTCCGATTCCTCTTCTGTCTTATTTGCCCCTTTATAATACACAGTACGCGTCTCGGGGTCATACATGGGTGACGATGAAGAGAATCTTGCTTCTGATTCCTCTTCTGTCTCATCACCAATTATTATAGGATTTCTTTTG
>JABUQX010075842.1:7500-10000 GCA_015478945.1 Trachelipus rathkii
GTTGATTTGAAGATGGTCAACATCTTACTTGGCAGGAAAAGCGGATATACTAAGTACCCTTGTTTCCTATGCTTGTGGGATAGTAGGGCTAAAGAAGACCACTGGGAAAAGTTGTATGGCCTGCTAGGGAAAAAATGACTGTAGGTGCATCAAATAACATTAACACGAACCACTGATTGACAGGGGAAAAATTATTTTCCCACCTCTCCACATCAAACTAGGCTGATGAAGCAATTTGTTAGGGCCCTAGATAAAGATGGTGAATGTTTCAAATATATTTTGCAGATTTTTTTCGGCAGGGTTGAGTAATAGAGAACTCAAAAGCTGGAATTTTAAACGGCCTCAAACTTCGCCAAATCATCAATGATGAACAATTTCATAAATTCCATGATGATATTGAGCATCTGCCCTGGAAAAAGTTTTGTTCTTGGTTGTTTCAGAACTGTTTGGGCACATACAATCTGCCAACTATGTAAGAACTCGTACAGAAATGCTTTCAGACTTAAAAATTTGAAATCCTAATATGAGCATAAATGTCCTTTCTACCATAGTCACTTGATCGTTTCGGATAACTAGGATGTTATATGAGGAACAGGGGAGAGGTTCGCATCAAGATTTATGAAAAGTGAATTGGAAGAAAGATTAACGCAAGGAAGATGGGATAAACACACATGATGGCAGACTATTGTAGGAGCCTCAGCGTTATTGACATTCTGCACACAGAAGACAATCATATATAGACAGCGGATTTGTAATGCATTCATTGTGATTTCATTGTATCTGAATTGAATGTTTTTGACCTATTAGCATTTTATATACTTACTCATTAACAATTTGTTATATATCTTTCGTGTTTTTATTGTGAATTACGTTACAACCTAACATAAATTGTTGTTATTAATCGTATTTAGTGACCACCCTGTAACTAAAAAACTAAGAGCCAATCTAGGAAACAGAGGTCATATTCGGCAATGAGGCAACAGTTACGTAATATAATGATTCAAATGTTTTGCCGCAAAATCTTTGTTGGCCAGTGGTTATAGTTTTACTTCAGTGTTGCTACCAGAAGTTGAAAAGGTAAAATTTTTATTTTTTATTTAGTTTTCTCACTAGCTATCTCATTTATAGTTTTATAATTTCTTTTCCTTTTGGTCTTTTGTTTTATTAACAATCATTTTTAAAATTCACTGCAGAGTTTGAGGATTGATGAAATATATATATATATATATATTATATATATATATAATATTATATATATATATAATATATATATATATAAATATATATATATAATATATTATATATATATATATATATATATAATATATTATATTATATATATATAATATATGCAGCATCCGCGAAAGCATCATGCATGTAACTAAAAAAATTATAACAGCTACTAGAAAAAAATAACATTTTTGATTTACCAGCAATTTCATCGATGAAACTTAAAAAAAAATTATTTTTATTCTAGATATTTATTAAATAACACCTTAATACTAGTCTAATCTTAGATGTCACAGCATACAGTGTGAATTGACCTTTGAATCCTGCATTACTTCAAAAGCGATAGCAAGAGTTGCAGCAGTAATTTTAATTTTATGCTTTGGAGAAAATGTTTATTTTTTTTTTTTTTTATATCCTTTTTAAGGGGTTCGAGTCGACGGAGGGACATAGGGGGGACGAAGTCCCCCCCGTCGTCACCCCGGTAGGCCGAGAAACCCCGACTTTATCCATGCGTTCTTTTGTTTACCCTTGGGTATTCTTTTAATTAAAAAGAAAAAAATTCAACATTTGGCACCTTTGCGTGCTCACTCGGAAACTACTCGAGCTTCTTCGTTTTCTCAGAAAACGGTAATATCATACAAGTTTTTCCAACATTTTTAACTATTTTAAAATTTTCACAAAAGCGTTATTTTCTTTTTTTTATTTTCATGGTAAAATGTCTCTCTTGTTTATAAAATTTATTTATTTTCCCGTAGTAGCTGTTATAGTTTTTTAGTTACAGGCATGATGCTTTCGGGAGGCTGACCATATATATATATATATATATATATATATATATATATATATATATATATATATCATTTCGATTATATAATATATATGCTTATATATATATATATATATATATATATATATATATATATATATATATATATATATATATATATATATATATATATATATATCCATAAAGGCTCATGTCGATTATCCGCCTCCAGTTACGCTCAAACCTATTTTTGTTTAAAAATCTACATAATCAAATAAAGTCTTGAAAGATCTTTTGTTGCCACCTTTTTTTTTCATTATTTTTTTTTTTTTTTAACAATGTAGAGTGAAATAAATAAATATAAAAATAAATTGCATTTATATACGTTAGGTAAAAAGGTTATGTTACAGTTTAGTTAGTTTAGATAGATCTAAACTACATATAAGTTAAGTAAAGGTTATAAGCTTGTTAGTTTACATAGATTTGATTTTTTTTTTTTTTAAT
>JABUQX010075842.1:25000-40679 GCA_015478945.1 Trachelipus rathkii
GTTTTTCCTTTGTATCGGCAATCAACACAGAATCGTCGGCAAAAAGTAAGACACTTATCTCCCAATTACTTTCATTCAGATTCATATCAGCTCCTTTCCCAAATCTATCCATATATATATATATAATATATATATGATAATAAAATAATATTTTGTTCGGTTATGTATAGTAAAGATTGAGATTGTTATGTTGATGAGTGAGCTCATCTTTCTAAGAAGACATGCACACGATGATATGTTTAAGTAACACAGTGTTGTTAGTAAGTTCGATTAACCCTATTATTGCTAGGTAGGTTAGTTTGTTAGGGTGTAAGAGACATCTTTGAAGGAAATGATTAGAGTTATGTACTACTTTGACACGGTTATGTAACTTTGCTTAAGTTAAATTTGATATTTAATGTAAATTTGAAAAATATCTTGTCTTTGATAGGCTGTACACATTGTTAATTTAAGCATTTATTCGTAGTTCAGGGGGTTATGATCTGTTAGATTATACTAGCTTTGTTAGAAAATGTTAAGTTTTGTTAGATATTACTATGTTAGTTACTAATAGTTGGTAATTATATGTTAGAAACGTAGGCTTAGGTTAAGTTTCTGCTGGGTAATGTTAGATTTAGTAGAGAACTTTGTTAACGTCCGCATTTATTCATAGTTCATAATGATGTTATATTTGATAGGCAAGACACTTTGATAAAAGTAGCATCAATTCATAGTTCAAGATTTTGGTATCTTTGATAGGTTGGACACTTCGTTAATGGGTTTTGTTAGATAATACTACGTTAGCTGCTGATGATATGATAGAAAAAGTAGGGATAGGTTACGTTTTGCTGCGTAATGATTTTAAAGGTTGAGAACTTATTCATAGTTCCAAATGTTAGTGTTTTATTCATAGTTCCAAATATTAGTGTCTTTGGTAGGTTTAGCACTTTGTTAATGTTAGCAGTTAATAATAGTTTAGCATGTTAGATATGTTAGTAATGTTCAGTCCTGGTAGGTTATGACGAATAAAGGTTTTACATGTTAAGTTATTTTATTACGTTAGGAATGTATTTTATGTTAACAGTAACGATTTGTCAGGTACTTGAGAGACATTGGTAATTATTCATGGGTTCGTATATTAGATACGATATTATAAGTTACGTTAATAGGTTAGATCGGGTCTTGATATGTCACTTGGATAAATAATGACGCAGCCTTGTTCTTGATAGCGTTTTATTCTAATCTAGTGAAATTTGGGAATAGCGGTTGTACCGGTAATTTGGCACCATCGCATTGTTTTTAAAGTAAAACTTATGAAATACCTCTGTTGGTCAATGTGATAGTTATGTTAGGCTATGATAAATATTTGCTAAGTTTTGTTAAATATTAGTATGATAATGTAAAATTAACCTTCATATGTTAGAGAAATGCTGGAAAAGTGGAAATTATAGTATAATACTAATCTAAATACTTATAATGAGTATATATATATATATATATATATATATAATATTTATATATATATATATATATATATATATATATTATATATATAATATATATATTATATATATATTTATATATAATATATATATTTAATATATATATATATATTATATATATACTATATAATATATATATATATATATATATATATATATATTACTATATATTTATATATATATATATATATATATTATATATCTATATATATATACATACATAATCTATTATATATTATATATATAATATATATATATTTATATATATATATATATATATATATATATATTTTATATGTGAGAGAAAAAATAAAAAAAAATATATATATATATATATATATATATATATATATATATATATATATATATATATATATAATATATTATTTTATATATATATATAATTATACTATATATATAATATTATATAATATATATATATATATATATATGACATGAGTTTCATGGATCAGTGAATTTTGTCTTTCTAATTTTTTTTTTGATATATTGTTAGTATATGATACTAGCAATTAATTAAGATGCTGATAAAGGAAAGATACGAATTAGACAAATATTAAAATTAAACAATAAAGTAAGCAGAAACGTTCATTTTTGCTGAGAAAGAAACCGTATTTTAGTGCTAAAATATGAAAGAATTTAAGGTAGGGTTAAAAATAATGTTTCGGGGTAAATTTCGTTCCTTATTAATTGTTTTCATATATTGATTCTGTGAAAACTTAGCAATACTTATCATGACCTAAACTATTAGAGCCGTAAAAAAAAACAACCTATAGATATCGATGATGCCGTACACCTATAATCTAACCTATATGGATCGACGATGCACCATGAAATTTATACTAAACTATTCACGATGAAAAAATCTAACTGTTGTCGTCCTAACCGTAGGTATTCCAAGCATATTTTTAGCAACATAGCAATAATGCTCCATAAACAACATACTGCATTACACTCGCCGATATTCATTATGCACGAATGTCTTAGCTTACCACCACCCATGTACTATAAGAGTTCAAATATCTTCTCGAACATACAATAAAATTAATAGATACTACAACATGCTATATCAAACAACAGTTTTTTTTTCTACCTGATTTTCACGGTATTTCTAGATTAAGATTTTTGCCATTCCAGAACAAAATTACGGAGCTCTTCTCGGCTTTCCGGTAGCCCCGCCCGCGCAAAAGTACGATGCTTAAAAAAAAAGTACGATTTTATTAAATAATTACTTTTTTGTATTTAAAATTTTTATTATATTATATTATATTTTTTATTGTATTATATATCCTCCTTATCAGCACTCAAGTTTATTGTTAACATCATACAATAACAATATATGAAAAAATAAAATGAAAGAAACAAAATTCACTGATCCATGAAACTCATATACTATATAATATATATATATAATTATATATATTATATATATATATATATATTATATATATTATTATTATATATATTAATATATATATATAATATATATATATATATATATATATATAAATATATATATATAGTATATATATATATATATATATATATATATATATATATATATATATATTATATATATTATTACTATACATATATATATATATATATATATATATATATATATATATTATATATATATATAATATATATATATATATAATATATATTTATTTCTATGATGTGCTGTATGTAAGTCCATGGTACCCACTTGGGCGACACTTTTTTCTTATAATAAATTGATATAGAGATATATTAGGCTTAGGGGGAGGATTGATAGCCCGAAGGGCTATCAATCCGACACCACAGACAAAACCGAAGGTTCTTGGTCTGTGTTTGTTTGTGTTTGTCTGTATTTCTATGTTTTCTGTGTTTTGTTTGTATTATTTTATTATCTATATACATCGGACAGGTTCGGTTTCCCGAAGGGAAAACGATGCGGAGTTCGCAAAATTCATTCCTCAACAATATGCATTTTGATCCAACTACCGACTCCGACTCTGACTACAGACTTCGACTCCGGTCCGACTCCCGCTCTCCGCACTCCGGCTCACAGCTTCTGAGTTTTTTATATATTATTAATTATTATTATTATTATTATTATTATTATTTATTATTATTGGATATATTATTATTATTATTATTATTATATTTTAATATTATTATTATTATATTGTTATTTTCTTTCCGCAGCGGTTTCTTCTTCGCATCCAGTTTCTGAGTTCGAATATGGAGTATCTACATGGGTTAAAGGTAATAAACCAGTCGATAACAACAATTGTTGGTGGCCTTATAAGGGTTATCGAGGTCGTAGAGATTCGAAAATATTGATGGTTATAAGACCGTATGGGGTGTCTAGGATCCCCATAAGGATCCTCAAACCCCAAAAATTAAATATTGATGTAGTAAGCTGAAACTTGATATCAACTTTTTGCGTTGTTTTTTCTTAGGTGTTTACGGGGTAAAATGACCGATTTGACAAAATTCGGGGACCAGCCCCCCAAATCTGAAATATTGACATAGAATATGAAAACTCGGTATACAACCTTCTGAGGATGTTTTAGATGACCCTGGTGTAAAAATGACTGTGGGTGCCCCAAACGGGGTACTCACCCCAAAATCTGAAATATTGACATAAAACAACGAAACTTGATATACAGCCTTTTTTAGGTTGTATCTTAGATGTATCCGGGGTAAAATGACCGATTTTACCAAATTTGTGGGACCTAGCCCCAAATCTTTGAAATATTGACACAGAATGATGAAACTCGGTATACACCTCTGAGGATGTATCTTAGATGACCCTGGGTGTAAAATGACTGTGGGTGTTCCAGACGGGGGTACACTCACCCCCAAAAAATCTGAAATAATTGACATAGACCGAACGAAGAACACATTTGCATAATACTCAGCCTTTTTACGAGCCATGACATCCATTTGTATCTTTAGATGTATCCGGTAAAATGATCCGATTTGAAACAAAATTCGGGGACCACCCCACCAAATCTGAAAAATATTGACATAAGAATGATTGAAAAACTCGGTATACAACTTCCTGAAAGGATGTATCTTAGATACCCTGGGTGTAACAAATGACTATGGGTGAGCCCCAGCGGGAGTGTACTCACTCCACATCCACCAGCGTAAAATCTGAAATATTGACAATAGAACAATCGAAACCTTGATAATCGCCTTTTTTTTAGGTTGTATCTTAGATGCTATCCCGGGGTAAAAATGACCGTTTGACCGCAATACGAAAACGATACTAATCATTTTGGAAAATATACGAATTATTTTGGGAAAAAAAAAAAAAAAACAACATGAATGATGAAACTCGGTATACAACTTTCTGAGGATGTATCTTAGATGACCTTGGGTTAAAACGACTGTGGGTGCCCCAGACGGGGTTACTCACCCCAAAAATCTGAATATTGACATAGACCAACGAAACTTTGATATACAGCCTTTTTAGGTTGTTCTTAGGTGTATACGGGGTAAAATGCCCGATTTAACCAAATTCGGGGGACCGCCCCAAATCTGAAATTTGACACAGAATGATGAAACTCGGTATACAACCTTCTGAGGATGTATCTTAGATGACCCTGGGTGTAAAATGACTGTGGGTGTTCCAGACGGGGTACTCACCCAAAAATCTGAAATAATATTGACATAGACCAACGAAACTTGATATACAGCCCTTTTAGGTTGTTCTTAGATGTATCCGGGGTAAAATGACCGAATTTGGTCAAAATTCTGGGACCGGCGCCCAAATCTTGAAATAATTTGCCTAGGACGATGAAACCGGTATACCACCTACCATATAAGGTCTCAGCATCATCATATGGGTTAATAGAAGATACACAAGCCTAAGGGGGGTCTCCGGGACCCAAAACCTGAAATATACTAATATTTCTTATTCTCTTTTTATGTTTATAACTTTCAAAAATTGTCATGTTTTACATACCCTAAATCAGTAAATCAGTAAAATCAAACCAACGCAAACCTACCCTCTCATGTCCAATCAATGATCTATTGATACTATTGATTATTGATCTATTGGATCTATTGATTTAAGTTAAATTTTTACTAAATTGTAATGTTTACATACCCTAAATCAGTAAAATCAGTAATTCAAACACCCACCCTACCCTCCTGTCCAATCATGATCTATTGATCTATTGATACTATTGATTCTATTCGGATACTATTTGATTTAAGTCAACATTTTTACTAATTGTAACGTTTTACAATAACTCTAACGGAATTCCATCACTAAGATCAACCCACTATGAACCTCTCACATCACCATCGTTGGTCTATTGATCTTCTGTCCCTTAATGATCTATTGATCTATTGATTCTTTGATTAGGTCAAATTTTTCTAAAATTGGTCATTTTTTACATACCAAAATCAGTAAATCAGTAAATCAGAGCACCCCCCTACCCTCCTGTCCAATCATGATTTATTGATCTATTTGATCTATTGATCTATTGATCTATTGATCTATTGATTAAGTCAAATTTTTTACTAAAATTGTAACGTTTTTACATACCCTAAAAGCAGTAAATCACTAAATCAAACACTATCCAACCCCTCTTGACCATCTGTGATCTATTGATCTTTGATCTTATTGGTGTCAATTGATCAAGCATTTTACGAGTGTACTTTTGGAATAAACATAACAATAAATTCCAGTTTTTTTATTCGTCAGATCTTAAAATATATTGCTGAAACCTTACACAAAGTTTTGTCCATTCCATCAAGAATAGTAGGCTAACATGGCGTAACAAATGAACTAATGATAATAATGGTACAGTAGAACAATCTATCACACTTAAACCAAACGTTAAATAAACTCCTGTTAACATTACAAAGTTCCACACTATAAACATCATAAAGGTAAACTAACATAAACAAAAAAACGTATTAATATTCAACACTTTTTCAAACATATCTATAACATATCAATGTTAATTTCACACTAACATGGTAATAATTAAACTAAAATTTATCACACAGTGTTAATTTCAACTGATCAACGAATATAAACTCTAACATATAGGGTTTCCACATCAATAAAACTAACATCGATGTAACATGAAAATGACTAAGAAAAATATGTACATAAGATTCAAACCTATCACCTTAAACACGGAATAAACCTTGTTATACATTAACAAAATTCCAACACTTAAACACCAGTAAAGTAACTAAATTTACATACAAAACGTACTAACTTTACTTTTTTCAAGCATATCTTAACATATAACGATGTAATTTACACTCAACCACACTAATATTTAGCAAAATGGTATCATAACCTTCGTCCCGATTATCATACTGATCAACAATATAACGCTAAACATAACAATGGTTTTCCATCATCTATGATAAAGCTTAACCATACGCATCATAGTTGAACTAGAAAAATATATGTACAACGACAAAACCTAACACAACTTACACACAAATAATCTGTTAATAACAAAGTTCCAGACTTAACAGCGGTAAAAGTAACTACTTTACCATAACAAAACGTAGACCTATTTAATACCTTTTTCAAACATATCTCTAACATATTAACGTTTAATCTTACATTGACACAGTAACATATTTATCAAGATAACATAAATGGGCGTTATGGTGTCATAACCATACTCATACAAAACATTAAGCAATAGTAAAACCAGGAATATTTTAAGGCTTATCTCTTTTTTATGAACTCCGCTCCTTTCAGAAAATACAAACTCTAAACATGAAAAATGTCTTTATGCTTTAAACATCTGGCAATAAAAAGTCGATGCAATATTATTATATTTGGACAGACACTCATGAACATACTCCATTTACAGCGCCTGGCAGGGAAATAAACAAGCATTAATCACCTAGTTTTTCGCCATTCGGTTTACAAGATTTAATATAAATTACACTTCGTTGGGAATGACGAAACTCCTCGTGAAGATTATCAATCAACAAGCTGTAAAAGATGCGGGGATGAATGTCATTACGTACTTCAACATTTGAGAACATATATTATCTAATCCTGATGCGAAAGACACATCAGATAATAATATCCTGGAAGAAATTCGCTTAATATGATTACATTAAGAAAGAGAATTTCTATTCTTTCATACCAATCAGAAGAAGTGAACAAGATATACGACGTTACGAATGAAAACCATATCAGTTCAAAAGGGGTATATATTCTTATTCTCAGTCTCGAACACAACAACATCAACAATAACATAGTACAAGAATAAGTTCTTTATATAACCAACGAATATATCCTAACGTAACATTGTTTTCACATTAGAATTAATACAGCTAACAAAATTAATGGATTACCGAGAACTAAGAAAATAAATGCCAACGACGATCTAACACAACTTAAGCACGAATAAACCTGTTAACTATTACAAAGTTCTACACTTTAACACCTGTAATAGTAACTGACATTGCATACAAAACGTAACCTAATTTCAATTCCACTCAAATTGTTATTAAACCTCCACAGCATATCCTATACACATTGGATATTCTGACTTACACCAAAAATTACTTAAACCCGTTAATTTTACAATAACGACAGTCTGACACAGTATTTATAACAAGAATATATTTATAACCCTTGTTTAATTATCATCCGTAGCAGCGGAAATTAATGCTAACGTAACAAAGTTACCACATTAATAAGCTAACATAACATAACCTGAACTAAGAATCTAATAACACAACGAAAAACCTAACACCAAACCATAACCCGTAAAATAAACGTGCGAATAAAACCAACTAACCATTAACAAACTTCTGGCACCTAAAGGCAATAAAGTACCTTAAAATCGTGGCAAACGTAAACTAGTCACACTTTTTTTAGACATATCTTTAACATATAATTGTTATTTTTACATTAACATCGTAATATTTTAACAAAGAGTTTAGGCAATAAACCTTGTCTAATCAATCAAGTGCTGACAAAGAATATAAATGCTGACGTAACAGATGTTTTACATCAACTTCGTAATATTTAACAAAAATTCATCATAACCTCGTCTAATATCATAATCCCCAGCGAATAATTGCAAAGACAACAAAGTTTTACTGCAAACATAACAAAAAATTAACAAAATTTTAATCTAAATAACTATAAAATAAGTTTTTGAGTAAATAGATACAGTAAAACGTATAATTTTACTGATTTTAAAGCAGTAAATCAGTAAATCTAACTGAAATCAAACCCCTCCATCCGTGCAGTCCCTCCGTCCCACCCACTTGTGATCTATTGAGCCTATTGATTCAAGTCATATTTCAAGTATCATTTTGGAAAACATAACATAAAATATGTTCTTTTATATAACTAACCTACGATTATGCTTAACCAACAAAGTTTTAGCAACAATAAAGCTAACAAATCATAACCGCGATTTAAGGATATAATGTACAAATGCAAACCTTACATTCCTCGCGTATGAATAATCAGCTAACATCCTCAAAATTCCCTATCAAAGGTATAGTAGCTAACAGGTCATACAATACTCGATATGTCCCCACTTTTCGAGCATATTAGCAACAGGTTAAGCCGTATTATCTAACAAAAATCCCTTAAACAAAGTGAACGCATATCTCATCAAGATGCCACCATCTTGACCTATGAATTGACACTATCTTCATAAAAGTGTCACTCGTTTCGAGGGTATAACATCATTTGACCTATGAATAAACGTAGACATTATCAAAAAGTCTGGGCAAACCTAACCATTATTCAACAAAAACTTAGCCTAGGCTCACGTTTCTAACACATCATCGTCAGTTAACACAGTATATCTTACAAAAACTCCATCATTTCTCTAACAACATCAGTGTTATTCTCCACATTGTCAATAGTAATATTTAACCATAAAACGTATACCTAACTTACGAATAAATAGTTTTCATTAACCAAGAGTATCTAAAGCAACACATTACCTCCCGAGAGAAAACCCAGGGGGATGCGCCCCTTGAAAGGGTGTGAATCCTGCGAGGGGGGAGCACTCCCGAAGGGGTGTAAGCGCGCTTTAGGTGGGCCTAAGCCCGAAGGGCTGAGGCCGTTACCCCTCCTTCGGAGGGGTAAAGGCTGAGGACTAGCCCGCTTAACACCCTTCGGGCGTGATTCTCCTCGCAGGCTATTCACACCTTTCATAGGGGCGCATCCCCTGGGTTTTCTCTCGAAGGTAATGTGTTGCTTTAGATACTCTTGGTTAATGAAAACTATTTATTCGTAAATGATTAGGTACGTTTATGTTAAATATTACTATGACAATGTGGAAATAACACTGATTTGTTAGAGAAATGATGAGTTTTTGTAAGATATTACTGTGTTAACTGACGATGATGTGTTAGAAACGTGACTAGGTTAAGTTTTTGTTGATAAATGTTAGGTTTGCCCTAGACTTTTTGCTAATGTCTTACGTTTATTAATAGGTCAAATGACTGTTATACTCGAACGAGTTGACACTTTGGATGAAAGATAGTGTCAATTCCATAGGTCAAGATGGTGGCATCTTTGATAGATTGGTCACTTGTTAAGGGATTTTTGTTAGATTATACGGCTTTACCTGTTGCTATATGCTCGAAAAGTGGGAACATATCGAATATTGTATATGACCTTTTAGCTACTTTACCTTGATCAGTAGGGAATTTTTCAGGATGTTAGCTGATCTTTCATCGCGAAAGGTAATGTTGAGGTTTTGCATTGGACATTAATATTCCTAGTCGCGTTATGATTTGTTAGCTTTATTGGTGCTAAAACTTTGCTGGTTAATCATATATTCGTAGGTTAGTATATAAGAACATATTTTTATGTTATGTTTTTCCAAAATGATACTTGAAATATGAATTGAATCAATACTCAATAGATCACAAGTGGGTGGGACGGGTAGGGGACTGCACGGGGGAGGGGGTTTGATTTACTGATTACTGATTTCTGCTTTAAAATCAGTAAATTATTACGTTTTTACTGTGGTATTTTTACTCAAGAACTTATTTTATGTTATGTTAGGGATAAAATTTTGTTATTTTTTGTTATGTTTTGTTAAAACTTTGTTAGGTTTGCAATTATTCGCTGGGGATTATGATATTTAGACGAGGTTATGATGAATTTTTTGTTAAATATTACGAAGTTGATGTAAACATTTTTTTTACGTCAGCATTATATTCTTTGTCAGCATGATGATTAGACAGGTTTTTGCTAAACTTTTGTTAAATATTACGATGTTAATTAAAATTAGCATTGATATGTTAGAGATATGCTTGAAAGTGTGAATAGGTTACGTTTGCACGATGTGTTAGGTACTTTATTGCTGTTATGTTGGCAGAAAGTTTGTTTAACTGTTAGTGGTTTTATTCGCACGTAGGGGTGTTAGGTTGTGTTGTACTCATATTTCTTAGTTCAGGTTATGTTATGTTAGGTTATGTAAATGTGGAAAACTTTGTTTACGTTAGCATAAATTTCCCTGCTCTGTATGATAATTAACAAATGTTGTGATAAATTTTTTTGTTAAATATTACCGTGTCAATGTAAAATTAACGTTAATATGTTAGAGAATTATGCTTGGGTAAAAGTATGATAGGTTTAACGTTTTGTATGCAAATGTCAGTTTATCTTTACAGGTGTTAAGTGTAGAACTTTGTTAATGTTTAACAGTTTATTCGTGCTTAAGTTGTGTTAGATTCGTCGTTTGCATTATTTTCTTAGTTCTGGTAATGCTATGTTAGCTTTATTAATGGTAAAACTTTGTTACGTTTAGCATATATTCGTTGGTTAGTATCTAAAGAAATTTATCTTTGTACTATTTTATTGTTGTTGTTGTTGTTGTCGAACGAGAAATATATACCCTTTTTGAACTGATATGGTTTATTCGTACGTCGTATTCCTGTTTACTTTCTTCTGATTGGTTTGAAAGAAAGAATCTCATTACAATTAAGGGATGTTTATTATGGACTACTTTTTTCTTCAGTAGGATAGTTTTTCTCAGTGTTGATAAGATGACATCTCCCCGCATCTTACGCTTGGTTGTTGATATCTGTCACGAGGAGTTTTCGTTTCCCACGAAAGTGTCATTTTATTAAATCGTAAAACCGAAGGCGACCTGCTACATTGCTGTATTCCTGCCAGAGGGTCAAATATAATAAGTATTGCATCACTTTATGCAAATGGTTAAAGCATAAAATCATTTTTTCATGTTTAGAGTTGGTATTTTCTGAAAGGAGGCGGAGTCTAAAAAGAGATAAGCCTAAAAACTTTACTTTATTCGTCTTTACTCGTTAGGTATTATGATGGTTAGGTATGGTTATGACACATTTTTTGATAAATGTTACTGTCAATGTAAGATTAACGTTAATATGTTAGAGATATGCTTGAAAAAAGTATAAATAGGTTACGTTTTGTATGTAAAGTTAGTTACTTTACCGGTGTTAAGTGTGGAACTTTGTTAATGTTAACAGTTTATTAGGGCGTAAGTTGTGTTAGGTTTGTCGTTGTACATTATTTTCCTAGTTCATATGATGCTATGTTAGCTTTATTAATGTGAAAACATTGTTATGTTGAGTTATTTTTTGATCAGTATGTAATCGGATAAGGTTGAGTGAATACATATTTTTGACTAAATAATTAGTGTGTTAGTGTAAAATTAACATCGTTATGTTAGAGATATGCTTGCAAAAAAAAGTAAGATTAGTTACGGTAGAGGAGCTTTGCAATACCATGGTTAGTTCTTTACTGGTGTTAAGTGTGGAATTTTCGTTAATGTTAACGTTTTTATTCGTGTTTTAAGGTGTGAATAGTTTTGTCTTTGTAATATTGTTCTTTTAGTTCATGTTACAGTCATGTTAGCTTTATTGATGTGGAACCTTATTAATGATGAGTATATTCGTTGATCATGTTAGATAATTAACCCTGTTTGTGCGCATAAATTTTTAGTTAATTATTACCATGTTTAGTGTAATTAACATCCGTTTATGTTAGAGATATGCTGGACAAAGTGTGAATAAGTTACGTTTTTTGGTTGTTATGTTAGTTACCTTTACTGATGTTAAGTGTGGAAACTTTGTTTACTGTTATCAGTTTTTTATTTCGTGTTTTAAAGGGTGTGATAGGTTTGGGTCTTTTGTACATTATTTTCATAGTTCATGTTACGCCAGTGTTTAGCTTTATTGATGTGAAACTTTGTTACGTCAGCATATATTTGTTTGATCTTTGTATAAAGAACTTGATTTTATGTTATTTATCCAAAAATCGACAAACTTCGAATGTGACTTGAAATAAATAGACTCCAATAGATCATCAGATCAGATGCGTCAATGAGGGAGGTTGGATAAGTTGGGTTTCGATTTAAGTGATTTTACTGCTTTAGGGTATGTAAACGTTACAATTTTAGTACAAAATATAACTTTAATCAATAGATCAATAGATCAATAAGATCAAATAGATCAATAGATCACACCCTTGATCATGATTGGCCTCTCAGAGAGGGTAGGCATGGGGTGGCTTGATTTTACATGATTTAGCGGTATGTAAAACATGACAATCTTTAGTAAAATTTGACCTTAATCAATACGCCACCTCAATTAGAAGTCAAATAGATCAAAATAGTCAAATAGATCTATGATCAATCAGATGGCAGGAGGAAGGTTCGGAATAGTGGTTTGATTTAGTGATCTTTACTGCTTTAGGGGGTATGCTAAAACGTTACAATTTTACCGCTCAAAATTTCGCAACTTAAATCAATAAGATCAATAGATCAATAGATTAGATCAATAGATAATAGATCAATAGATCATGATTGGAAGGCACACGCGGCTAGGTTGGCTCTCGGCCTTGATTTACCTCCGCACTCTCTTACTCGCACTCTCATGGGTTTGTAAAACATGACCCACATTCTTAGTAAAAAATTTACTTAATCAATAGATCAACTAGATCAATAGATTTCAATAGATCATGATTGGAAGGAGGGTGGTTGGTTTGCGTTTTGATTTACTGGTTACTGGATTTAGGGTATCTCACACAACATGACACATTTAAAGTTATAACATCACCACCCCCACAGCAATAAAGAAATTTTATTTATTTAAGTTTGGGGTCCCGGAGACCCTCCTTTAGGCTGTGTACGGCTATTTAACCCATATATGATGTGAGTACCTTATATGGTAGGTGTATATCCCGAGTTTCATCGTTCTAGGTCAATATTTCAGATTTGGGGGCCGGTCCCAGAATTTGACCAAATCGGTCATTTTACCCCGGATACATCTAAGATACAACCTAAAAAAGGCTGTATATCAAGTTTTTCGTTGGTCTATGTCAATATTTCAGATTTTTGGGGTGAGTACCGCGTCTGAACACCCCACAATGTCATTTTATAACACCCAGGGTTCATCTAAGATAATCCTCAAGAAGGTTGTATAATCCGAGTTTCATCATTCTGTGTCAATATTTCAGATTTGGGGGCTGGTCCCACAAATTTGGTAAAATCGGTCATTTTACCCCGTATACACCTAAGATACAACCTAAAAAGGCTGTATATAAAGTTTTCGTTGTTCTATGTCAATTTTTCAGGTTTGGGGGGTGAGTACCCCCGTCTGGGGCACCCACAGTCATTTTACACCCAGGGTCATCTAAAATACATCCTCATAGAAGGTTGTATACCGAGTTTCATCATTCTGTGTCAATATTTCAGATTTGGTGGGCGCTGGTCCGAATTTGGTCAAATCGGTCATTTTAAACCCCGGATACAAAATCTAAGATACGCCAACCTACAACCTAAAAAGGCTGTATATCAAGTTCCGTTGTTCTATGTCAATATTTCAAGATTTTTGGGGTGAGTACCCCGTCTGGGGCACCCATAGTCATTTTACACTCAGGGTCATCTAAGATACAATCCTCAGAAGGTTGTAATACCGAGTTTCAATCAGTTCTATGTTTCTATATTTCAAGATTTGGTGGGGCTGGTCCGAATTTGGCTTCCAAATCGAGTCATTTTACCCCGTATACACCTAAGATACAACCTAAAAAGGTTGGTATATCAAGTTTCAGCTTACTACATCAATATTTAATGTTTGGGGTGGGATCCCTTCTGGGGGATTCCTGACACACCTCCTATACGGTCTTATAACATCATAAGTTCGAAACTCCTACGAACCTCGATAACCCGTTATAAGGCCACCAACATTCGTTGTTTATACGAACTGTTTATTACCTAACATGTCAGATATATATCGAAACAGAACTGGATGGAGAAGAAACCGCTGCGGAAAAAATAACAAATAATAATAATAATAATAATAATAATAATAATAATAATAATAATAATAATAATAATAATAATAATAATAATAATAATAATAATAATAATAATAATAATAATAATAAAAAACTTCAGAAGCTGAGCCGGAGTCGGAGCCGGAGTCGGAGCCGCGAGTCGGAGTCGGCAGTCAGAGTCGAGGTCGGAGTGGAATCAGAATGCATATGTTGAGGATGATTTTCAACTCCGATTCGTTTTCCCTTCGGGAAAACGAACCTTCGATGTAATAATAATAAATAATACAAACAAACACAGACAAACATAGACAAATACAGACAAACACAAACAAACACAGACAAAACCTTCGGTTTTGTCTGTTTGTCGGATTGATAGCCCTTCGGGCTATCAATCCTCCCCCTAAGCCTAATATATCTCTATTTAATTATATATTAAAAAGTGGTCGCCCAAGTGGTACCATTACTACTAATATATATTATATATATATATATATATATATATATATATATATATATATATATATATATATATATAATTATATATAGTATATATTATATATATATATATATATATATATATATTATTATATATATTATATATATATATTTAATAGTATATATTATATATATATATATATATATATATAAAATATATATATATTATTTATATATTATATATATATATATATTATATATATATATTATATATATATTATATATATATTAATATATATATATATATTATATACTATATATTATATATATATAATATTATATATTATTATATAATATTATATATATATATATATATATAAGGTGGGCATTATGAACGCGTAAAAGCGTTAATCCGTTAATTACTCCGTTAATTCTTTTCGTTAACTCTTTTTAACGCTTT
>JABUQX010075843.1:0-16616 GCA_015478945.1 Trachelipus rathkii
GGTTTCCTTGTTCAATATATAGCAACTCCGTGTACACTCCCAAAGCTATGACAGTCCGCACCATCACAGAGTCGCCTCCGAAAGGAATACATGGAAAAATGCTGCAAAGGGTAAAGAACTGGAGTTTCCGATACACTGTGAATTGGTTGACCCACAATCAACCAACCACTGGTTTCTGGGAGACATCTTAAGCACTTCTTTTATTGCTTCATGTCTTTCCATTCTTCAGGCACCATAACTCAAATTAAGGCACTGGCATTGAATTTCCACACTCATGTGACTAATGAATCCATTGATGCTGAATATGGACTACCTGTGTTTTTCCGATAATTATAAACATATTGCAAACTAATCGTATAATTGCCTAATTGTGTACAAAGAGTAAATTTTAAGGGATGAGTTAATTTAGATCTAGTTTATACTTACATTATAGGATCTGGCCAGTTTTGAATTTTAAAAAAAAAAAAAATTTTTTTTTGTAGATCGTTAATAATTAAAAATCATATATATTAATTTTTGATGGTAAGTGAATGCATGGCACACGAACATTTGTCTGAGTGGGTCCCCCGAGCCGTGATTGTGGGTGATATAGTGAAATATAGCTTACGTAACAAAATTAAAATAAAGGTTATAGATATTTTAAAAATGACGCATTGGCGCACAATTCATGCAAAAAAAAATGTTGACATGTTCTCTAGTTTGTGTCGCATGTATCATTTTCTTTAAAAGAAATATATATTTGTATAGCTATATATTATATACTATATATTATTTATAATATATATATATTATATAGTATATATATTATTATATATATTATATATTATATATATATATATATATATATTATATATGATATATATATAAGTATATATATATATTCCCTCACGCAGGACTGAATTAATCACCCTTTAGGAAATGTTTTTTTTTTCGATGTCTGAAATTCTAAAGCAAGCTTGCAACAAGTTTGCTGCAAGTTTTCTTTATGCAAGTTTGCCATGCAATTTTTAATCAAAGTTCATCAAACTTAAAATAATTTGAGAAAGCTTGCTGCAGAATTTGATAAAGTTCATTCAGCCAGTTGTCCACCGCAATTTTAAATTCAAAGTTATCAAATTGATTCAAATGTACATGCTGTCTCTGGGATATCATATATATATATATAAAGTATAACAGAGAGAGAGAGATGAGAGAGAGAGAGAGAGAGAGAGAGAGAGAGAGAGAGAGAGGAGAGAGAGAGAGAGAGAGAGAGAGAGAGAGAGAGAGTGAGAGAGATGAGAGAGGAGAGAGAGAGAGAGAGAGAGGAGAGATTACACACCACCCATAACAATAATTTTGGTCAACAGACATTTTTTTTTTACAATAGTTTTATTTCGATATGTAAGTGCAAAACCCTCATCATTTTCTTTAGAATAAAACGTTT
Source organism: Trachelipus rathkii (assembly GCA_015478945.1). NCBI lineage: Eukaryota > Metazoa > Arthropoda > Malacostraca > Isopoda > Trachelipodidae > Trachelipus > Trachelipus rathkii. The sequence goes on from JABUQX010075843.1 coordinate 1,424, forward strand.
TTTTTTTTCCTAAAAAGTTTGTTTATTATTTTACTAGTTCCACATTATTAAGGCAATTCTTGAGGAACAGGTTTTACCCCATAATTGTACTCTAATATAAAATACAGTTTTAAACTGTTTATTATTTAAAAAGTCGTCATTTTGATTTCTTAATGCTGATTGAGGCAGTGACGTTTTTTCGTAGTCGGCAAATTTTTTTGTATGCAATTTTTTTTGTGCCCTTTTTTTTTGTGCAAATTTTTTTTGTTGACTATTTTTTTGTGCAAATTTTTTTTCCAAATTGTTTTTGTGTCCAAATTTTTTTTGTGCTTGTTTTTTTTTGTGCAAACGATCATGCTAGATCTTTAGATTTGGATATTCATTTTGAAAAATTTGAGAACTCGATACTACTTGCCTACATAGACATTATATCCTTTTTATGCAGTAATGTAGGCTAAAACTGATTATTAAGACTTAATTTACAATTTATTTTAAATAATTAAAACAAGGTACAAGAAATTTATTACTATTATGTAAAAAAATCGAAAAATAAAGTGACAAAAAACGGTTCATTGTACAACTCTATGTTAAGAGGCGAATATTAATACTGTTATAGTATGTTATCATAATAACCATTAATATACTTTCCATCAAATAATTTAAGTTTAAATAAATTATATAAATAAATGAAAATTATAATTAATAAAAATAATAAATAAATAAATAAAAAATAAATAAAGATAATAAAAACTTTCCCGCCATTTTTGTTAATAGTTTTTTAAATTTTGTTCAATAAAAAAGTTAAAAGCTGAAGTTCTGTTTACGAATTTATTATAATATATAATAATGAATAATTATGAATAATCAATAATCAATAATAAAATGAATAATAAGATATCAATAATATAATAATATAATAATAATAATAATTAATAAATAATAATAAAAAATAATAAAATAATAATAATAAAATAAATAATAGTAATAATAATCTAATAATATAGATAATAATAATAATATAATAATATTGGCTTAATGTTATAATATATAATATACCTAGATCAATAATCGCATTAATCTGATATTAATAACATATTTAAAATAAGCGCAAATATCTATTGTATATATATATATGATATATTATAAATTACTATATATATATATGATATATATATATTATATTATATATAGTTAAGGTAAATAATATAATATAGTATATATTATATATAGGGTATATATATATATATATATATATATGTGTGTAGGTGTGTGTGTGTGTGTGGTGTGTGTGTGTGAAAATTGTATCCATTCTAATTTTATTTTTATTATTTATTTTTTATGTAATTATATGATCAGTAACATTATGACCCGTTATTTATTATTACATAATTATTTTTATTTATTATTATTATTATATTGAATTATTATTATCTTAATAAAAATATCTATATTTTAATATTCTAATCGATTGGTAAAATGGGTGTAATACCTATACTCTAATTAAAGGATTTAGAATGAGTACGAGTTTCGTTTGTGTAGAGTGTTCAAAGCATCAGTAACCAGTTCTAAATATATTATTATGTACTTATTATTATTCATTATTATTATTATTATTATTATTATTATTATTATTATTTTATTATTAATTATTATATTATTATTATTATTATATTATTATTATTATTATTATTATATTTAATTATTATTATTCTTAATTTATTATTATTATTATTATGTATTATTATTATTATATTATATATAATATATATACTTATATATATATACTATATATATATATATATATATAATATATATATATATATATATATTATATATATATAATATATAGCTATATATATATATTATGATAATATATATAGTATTAATATTTTTTTAAGCGAATTTAATCTCTCCAGCTGGGTTTTGAACCAAAACCTCGCTTGTTGGTAAGCAAGTGTGTTACCACTTGACACGATGAGCTAGCAAAGGAAATCCCTCCTTTATTCTGTAAGATCACTTATCTCCCAGAATATGAGGCGTGTCCAGTACTTAAACAGTGACCTTTGGCAGACTTCCCCGCTCACACTCGGGGTCAAGGGCTCACACAGGGTTTTTGATTCAGGGAGAATGTAAATCAGCAACAAATTTAGAATGCTAAACCACTCACAGTTCGGTAATTATGAATAAAGAAGTTTTTTGTGCAGAGCCAGATCATTATCCCTGCTGGGTTTCGAAGAACCCTGATCCCTCACTGTTGGTAAAGGCAAGGGTTAGGGTTCGATACCCAGCAGGGGAGATTAAATTCCTTTATATTACGAACTGAGAGTGTGTGTTAGGGTTCTAAATTGTTCTGGTACTATTCTCCTTGATCACCCGTGTGACCTTGACCGAGTGTGAGGCAGGAAGGTCTGCCAAAGGTCACTGTCTGTCTAAGTACTGACATGCTTATTCTTATATAAAGATGTAATCTTTCAGAAGTATGATTAATTTCCTTCTAGTCATCGGGTCAAGTGGTAACACATTGCTTTACTAATTGGGTTCGATTCGAAACGCGCAGGGAGGAAATTAAATTCCTTATCATATCACGAATTGTGAGTGTGTGTTAGCAGTCTAAATTTGTTACATTATATATTATATATATATATATTATATATATTATTATATATATATATATATATATATATATATATATATATTATATATATTATATATATATAATAATATATATATATATAATATATTGTTTAAATATTACGCTAACCCATGCATATAGAATGTCACATATAGCACGAATGAAAGTACACACAATACACCACGTATACAACACAAACACACACACACCACACACACACACACTCACACAACACACACACACACTTCTTTGCATAAGTTTACATTTTATTACAGACACAATGATCCCTGTCGTATAGAATGTACTTCCTGTTGAAGGACTCCACTACGTGTTATTTTGTCTGTCATTGTAAAGGGGAAATTTTCTCTAATCATCTCACACTCTCATACTTAATGTCCTGGTTGTCTGCTCCCCTGGTAGTTCTCATCATTTGTGTGTGTAATACAACTGATATGTCTGTTTTGTGTAATAAGTTAAATGGATGTGTCCGATTGTGTAAATGAGTTTTATATTGTCCATTTTGTGAACTAATGAGTTATCTTGTTTTGATAGATAATGGTATTGCCAATTTTGTGTAAATAAATGTGTTTTTTGGCTTAAAATGGTTTAGTGTAACTGTTATGTTTTGTGAAGTCAATGATATGTCTGTCTTAGTTATAGGTGAATATCTGTTTATTTTAAAGATTTTTTTTTTTTTTTTTTGTAAATAGGTGAAGTAGTCCCAAGATATGCAGCCCTGTATTAATACATATGGGTTCGCAAACAACTCTTTTTGTGGTAAATAATGATATTTTCATTTTATGTTTTAAAATGTGGGTTATGTGTTTTGGTGTTATTGTTTTTGTTGGGTGTGTTGAGTTGTTTTGATGGGTTTGTTTGTGATTGTGTATTTGTCTGAAAACAAGGAGTATTTCTGAATTTGCTGCTAACAAGATATGCTCTGTTTGTGTAAACAAGTCATGTCTCCGTTTTTGGTGTCACAAATCATACTATGTTTATGTAAATAAATATATTTTGATATATTATAAACAAAATGACGTCCGCGTTGGACAAACAAATTTATATGTCTGTTTTGCCTGAGAGGAAATCTCCCCAATTTTATCAATTTTTTTTTGCAGAATAGGAAAATTCAGGTGCAGATAGGAAATACACGGTCAGAATTATTTAACATGGAGTTTGGTGTACCACAGGGTAGTGTACTAAGTCCATGCTTATTTTCCCTGATTATTAATGATATGTTTCAAAATTGTGGATCACATATTCATGTTTCTTTATATGCAGATGATTGTATATTGTGTGCAAATATGATATTAAAATGTCTGGTTTGTGTAAACAAATATCTACTTTTTAACTTTTTTTGTAATAAACGATGTAGTCTGCTTTGTGTTAATTAATACACAAGTCTGTCTTGGGTAATACAATAGAGTTAATAATTGTTGCCCGGTTTGGTCAAACAATGATTATGTCTATTTATAATGTAAGGAAATGAAGGAGCAGCATTTGGAGTAAATGAATGATTCAAATGTTCTTTATCTAAACTCATCAGGTTTTATTCATTTTTGGCGTTTTACTTTTGATGTTTGTTTTTAAAACACTTTTTAATAATAATAATACTTAATAATAATAATAATAATATAATAATTATGATAATATAATAATAATAATAATAATAATAATGAATAATAATTAATAATAATAATAATAATACTTTTTAATACGTGATTTTAAAAAATTAAATAATATCTTCGAGGGTTTAAGCACTGAGTATTCTGAAATATTGATGGTATATATAAAATATATAATGTATATTATATATATAGGATTATATATATATATATATAAAATTTATTTGTTATATACTATAATTATATATATATATATATTATAATATATTATATAATTTTATCAGTTCTTTCTATTTCCTTTAAATAAGTTCTTCATTATTTAGCAATTATTATTATCAATAATTTTTCCTATTATCATTTTATAGTTTCCTTCTTTTACATTCTGTTCTATTTTTAAATGCTTCAATGTCATTACCGTTCTGTTTACATTCTTTTTATTGTTCATTTGAATTTTCATTTTCTGTTTTATTATTTTTTATTGCTCCATTTTGCTACCATTTTAGTTATATTCTATTTTTATTGTTTAGTCTTTCTAGTTTTGTTCTATTATTTTTTTTTTAGGGTTTAAATTTCATTTTCCCATTCCGTTCCATCATTTTCAGCACTTTCATTCCTTTAACAACTTTTCTTGTTCTGTTATCTTTCACAGCTTCATTACTTTAAACAATAGTTTTTATTATCTTTTTTCATTCTCATTCTCTTTATGTCTCTCTTCTAACTTTTTTCAGGCTTATTTTTTTTTTTTACCATTCATTTCATCATCGTTTTACTCTCGTTTTTATCAAATATTATCTATTATTATCTTTATTATTAATTTCTTTTACATTTTATCATTTTTTTAACAGTTTCGTTTCTTTTTTTCGCCATTACATTTCTATCATTTAACCAATGTTTTACAAAACTATCTATTAATTATCTTATAACGCTAATTTCTTTGTCTGTTAACTTTATGTTATTTTATGAATCATGTTTTATATTTCTCCTCTCAGTGCCTTTACAATATTCTGTTCTGTTTACCGAGTTTCAATCATTTGTCCACTTCTCTTCAGTTTCCCTTATTTTTAATAAAATTTTTTATGCATTTCTGTCAATTAAATATAATTCAACTTTCAGTGTTGAATATCTCCTTTTCTTTCAATTTCTGTCATGATTTCTTACCTTTACAGTTTGAATTATTTCTGTCTATTAATCACTTTTACTTACCCTCTATTTTTATTTCTATTCAAACATTTACGATTTATATTTTTCTGGTTTTTAAGTTTATTATTTTTTTGGTTTTGTTTATTTCTTTTTTTTTTAACTTTCTTTTGCACTTTTCCCTTATTTTTCATTTTATTATTTATTATTATTATTTTTTATTATTATTTATTTTATTATTATTATTGATTTTATATTTTATTATTATTATTATTATTATTATTATTATTATTATTATTAATTATATTATTATTTTATTATGATTGGATGATTATAATTATGATTTATTATTATTATTATTATTATTATTATATTATTATTATTATTATTATTATTATTATTATTATTATTATTATTATTATTAATAATTTATTTAATTTATTTATTTTATTTTTATTTTATTATATACTACTCAACAAAAATTTGGCACATAACTGAGAAAGATTTGTATTGAATAGCTAAATAGGTATCTGAATGGGTTTGACCGATATATATATATATATATATATATTATTATATATATAATATATATATATATATATATATATATATATCTATATATATACTAATATATATCTTATTATATATATATATATCTATATATGGGTATTTCACTGTAAACAATGGTCGGCGGTCTTTAACAACCACAGTTAAGGAAGCACATTACTATTATTTTGGGTATCGGTGGCCTTGGAGCAGGAACAAGACTGGGCTCCCTATATATATTGCACAACTTTGATTAACTGATAAATGGAGAAAATCACGAAGTATGCGTATTTTGTTGGGACCTATGGTTTTTGGGCTGCGAGCCTACTAGCCCTTAGAAGACTGCTATTTCTGCCCTCACAAAGGTACAAGGATTTTCAAATAAAACAAAATCAAATATAGTTTATCCTTCTCTTCCATCTGCAATTCGGCCAGTACTCTTGAAAATGTTAAGTATCAACCTTTAGTTGACTCAAGGAAGATTTTGCTTCCCCCTTTACATATAAAGTTAGGCTTAATGAAACTTTGTAAAGGGATGAATAGAAATTGGAGATGATTTGCATATTTCAAGGACTCCGTTCCATGATTTGAAGTGAGGCAAAATTAAAGAGGAATATTCGTTTGCACAGATCAGAAACTCTTAAAGGATGACACTTTTGAGAAAGAGTTAACTGCTCTGGAACTATTTGCTTGGAGAGCATTTAAATCAGTGGTTTAGGAATTCCTAGGAAACAACAACATATTTATTAAATTTAATAAAAAGATAATCTTAGTTTCTTCAAGTTTTTTGTTCTTGTTCTAGTACCAAAGAATATGAATTCAATTAATTTTAAACATTGATTTTTTTTCGAAAATATTACATAATAAATATGTTTTACCTCCTTTCCTGCAAAGTAATAAAATTTAAATTTTATTATTAAAAGTAATTGTTATTTAAGGCTACACAAAAACTCCGACCAGAGCCGGAGAGTTGTAAAAGGTCGGATATCCCGCCCTCCCGGAGCCGGATCTCCGGTACATTATTATTTTATATTATTATTATTATTATTATTATTACATCATATTATTTGATTTTTGTTCTATTAGCGTTATTACTATATTATTATTAGTAGTAGTAGTTCTTTACTTTTCCGCTTATTAATTGTTTTTACAGCTATTACTATGATTAAATATTATGTTTTTCTCTTTCACAACTTCTTTAATTTTTTTTTTTTAAAACTTTTCTATCTTCATTCCATTAACTCTCCTCATCTCTACAATCCTCTTTTTTCTCACTCTCCTATCCCCTTCCTTCTTTCTCACCCCTTCTTTCTCATCTCTGTGTGAATGTTTTTTTTTATATTTTATAAATAATAATGGAAAATTTGTAGAAACTGTTTATGAGAAACTCGACATCTTCCAAAACTAATTAAAGGTGAAGTTTTTAAATAAAAATATCTGCAGTAGAACATCAAAGGGCGATAAATAATAAATTTTTGGACAAGAAGAAAAGAGCAGCAGCAAATGGGAAGGAGGAGGAGGACGGGAGGAAAGGAGAAGCAGAAGCCAAAAGGAGGAGGAAGAGTAAGAGAAGTAGGAGAACAAGAGGAGGATGGAAGGAGAAGTAGAAGGAAGTAAAGTATGCGAAGATGTAGGTGAAATATTAAGAGAGAAGAAGTAGAAGCAAAGGAAAAGTAGGAGGAGGAGAAAAAGGAAGAGGATTCAGGAGGAGCAGTAAGGAGAAGTTCATGGAGCTCGGCTGGAGGTTTTTTCTTTCGTCAGATCAACTCCAGAGGAGAACAATTTAGAATAGTTTCAATTAAGATTTGAAAGCGAAATTGGATAGATGTATTTACTTTCTTTATGGAATACTTTTTAAATAAACACAAACACGCACACACACATTAATATATATTAGTATATTACTATATATATATATAGTATATTATATATATTATATAGTATATATATAGATATCTTATATATATATTATCTAGAATAGATATAGATATAGATATAGATCTAGATAATAGATATGTATATATATTACTATATATATTATAATATACTATCTTATTATTAACTTATAATATTATTTTTTGTACGTATATATATAATATTATAAAGTATTATATATATATATATTTAGTATATTATTATATATATATATAATTTATTATATAACTATAGTATTATATATATATATATATATTTTAATACTATATATATAAGTATATATATATGATAATACTAATATTTATATTATATTTATATTTATATATATCATATATATATATATTATATATATACTATTATATATTTATATATATTATAATATATATACTATATATATATATAATATATAGTAATAATAATATATATTTTATATACTATATATATATATATAATATATGATATATAATATATATATATATTTATAATATATATATATATATTATATATATTATATATTTATTATTTATATTATAATATATATATGTATATATATAATAATATTATATATATATATATATATATATATATATATATATATTATAATAATATATAATATATATATATATATATAGTATTATCTCTTGGTATTATTAATTATATATATAATATATATATATTATATATAGTATATTATTAGATATATTTAATATATATATATATATATTATATTATATATATTATATAATATTATTAGGGTAGTTACTATCTTTTGATTCGCTTCGCATACGTCGCTGCTTAATTCATTACTAAAAGCGAATTTTTATTGTCCGATTTGAATATTTTAATGGAAAGCGCGAAGCTTACCTCTAAATGGTTTAATGCATTTAATTTAAGATTTTCATAAATAATAATAATAGATAATTAAATGAAAATGATATAATAATAATAATAATAAATCAATAATAATAATAATTAATATAATAATAATAATAATGAATAATAAAATATATAATAATATGATAATGATAATGAATGAATGATAAACATAGATGATAATAAATAATAATAATAATAATATAGAATAATTAATAATAATGATGAACAATAATTAAACTTATAAGTCAATGCAGTTTAGCTTTGTATATATAATATATATACTATATATAGTATATATATATATACTATATATATTATCTATATAATTATATTTTATATTATACGTATATATATATAGTAGATATATATATATTATTATATATATAATAAAATGTGGGAAAAAATAATCGCACATTGAAAATTTTTATATGAAATTTTCAGAATATTTATTATATTTCATATATAATATTATATATTTATATATATATGTATATATTATATGATATATATATATATATTATCTATATATAGATATATTATACTATAATCTTTATATATATATTTAATATATATATATTGTTGACTTTTTCTTTTTCTTTCTCTTTCCTTCGTATGTAACGAGAATCGTGCAATCGGAAAAGCAGCTTCTGAGTCGTGTCCTTTGATACCTTGCCCTCATGCCTTCGAAGCTCATTTCGCAATATGCCAGTACTTTGCTTCTCCTTGACACTGCCCCCTCAGCTTCATAGTACATAACATCGTAATTTAAGTTAATTCCTTATGATATTTTCTTGCTCAACAGTTGTCTGAAAACTTTGTGTCAGGCCTTGCACACTGTAACCTTGGACTGTTGGGTGCTATCCATCAGCTTCGTCGGCCTTTTCTTTTGTGTAGAGCGTGTGATATCATGTCATTCAGCTAGGCGAAACTAGGAATCGTTTCCATTGCTCTATTATATTAAATTTTCAAAAAGGTCATAAAACGTAAAAACTCAGTAAGATTTCTAACAGCTCGGTAATTGTCTTGGTCTGATTTGGATGGATGAAATCAGGGCGAATCTGATCAGAGAGTTGAGATAAAGATGCCGAGTAGCAAGACTTGGTGGGCTTTTTCTTCTCGTCTGGATTCAAGTTCGACCGTCAGTAGATATTTAAAACATTGTTTTGTCGACTAATAAAGGAGGCAGACTTTTTTGTTCCTAAAAATAGGTTTTGGTACTTAGGACAATGCTTCTGAGAAACATCAGGTTGATCCATAGCGGGCAATGCTATAATGTCCTGCTCTCCTATTTAGTAGACGCGTATAAAGGTGGTAAGTATAATAGATATTATAAATGCTTCATTTATTCGGCCCTTTGGGCTGTCGGGGAGCTCTTTTTTATTTTAGAACGATACTCCTTTTGAGGGGGACCGGAGACCAGTCATACTACGGACTGTTCTCCCAACGAACGATCTTGGTGTAGAGTAAGTCGTCAAACGTGACATACTGACTGAGCCGGCAGGCCAGACAACTGAAACACCATAAGGGGAAACTTGAGAGAATATCGGGGGGGAGTTATGCTACACAACCTTGGCTAGAAAGTTGCTTTATGAGCTACTGACCCAGAAGGTCATGGCATATGTGTCCTCGTCCTACTTATGCAGGTCTCTAAGATGCTATATACAAGCCTGTCGTCTCGGTAACTTTGGGCTAATAATACAAGTAGGAACGAACCTGAAGACCGACTTTTGTGAAGGTATCCCTGGCGGTAACGGGACTAACCCTCTATGTTAAATAAATATTATAAATTAAAATTTAATATACTTAAAATTTTACAATATTACAATCAATTTATATTACTATCACCATAATCCTCCTTATATATTAATTTGATTTTCTTCGAATAATTAGTAATCATTCACTCTTATGCGAGGACCATACCGTGAACTCGACAAAATGACTCATGAAAATACGTCGGACGGGTTTTTTTTATCGAGTTCGCTCAACTGTTGAACCTTAGTATTTTTTTTCTTTTAGGAACACCATTGGTGACCTTGGAAAATGGCATTAAAAACAGTTGACTTGTGAATATTTTTCAAATTTATGAATCCGGAGGAGAGGTGGTGTTTCACAACATCATCCTCCTCTTCTCTCTTCTCATCTCCTCATCTCTTTCTCTCCTTCTCCTCTCTCTCTCTCTCTCTCTCCGTCTCTCATATGTAAAGAAATTCTCCACAAGTTGTCATTCAATTCTCAGAAACTTCGATACTCAAAATATAACTCAAGTATGAAAGCACAGTATTCTTCTGTTCGGACACAACTCAAACCGTCTTTCTTAAAAAATCTTGTGATTTCTCCTTTTCTCGTAGATTTACTGATAATCACATCCGTATTTCCAGTGAGAAAACTTTAAGAACTAGAAAGTTGTTCTTATTCTTCTTCACAATTTACTCTACCCAAGTTTGTATTGGCCTTCGTATATACTCTAATATTATATATATATATTACTTATATATAATATATATATAATCTATATATATGATATATATTATATATAATAAATATATATATATAATAATATCTATAATATATAATATATATATAATACTATATGACTAGTGATTATATATATATATCTATATAGTATATATATTATAAATATATATATATATATTATAATAAATATATATATTATAGTAATATATTAATATTAATATATAATATAAATAATATATATAATATGTATATCATATATATATATATATATATATATATATTAATATATATATATTAGTATTTAGTTATTTGTTAATATATATATTTTTGAGGACAGAAAGAATCGAGCGAGCGAGCTTGTGAGTGAGAGAACTGGGGAGTGGATACTGTTTTGGAAACGCGTGGAGAAATAACTAAGTCGAATGAACAAGGTGAAATGAAGGTAAGAGATTCGAGAGAGATGGTGGATTTGGGACTCAGAAGCGGAGGAGAACCAGGCAGGAAAGAACCCCGAGGAGAGATGGATCTAATTCTGTGCGGAGGCTTATCAACAATGAGAGCAAGCTCGATAGAGGAATAGAGCGGGAGGAAACGCACACTTAAGAAGCAGATGGTTTTGGCAAAAAAGATTCTGAAAGAGACAAAACATTCTGAAAGAGTAAGCGCCTACAGGCCACACACCCTAACACATCTGGATGGTACAATATATATAAATATATATATTATATATATATAAATATATATATATATTAATATATATATATATAATTATATATATATATATATATATAATATATTATTATATCTAATATATAAATATATTATACACAAAGTATATACTGTAAAAATATTTCTCCTCAAGACTAGGAACTGTAGAGGTTGTTAATATTAATCAAAAATATACATTTCAATGTTGGTCTGGAAGACATGGTTGAAAGGTGGTTAAGCGTGGGGAACGGGTTGAGAGTGGGGAGATGGGGGAGAAGAGGCGTGCTTCCACAGTAACCATTATGGATATTCTGAAAGAAAAAGGAAAACGGAAATCCCTGAAGTGATTTATAAATCATTTCCAAGGAGGTTCTCTTGAATGTTTCAGAATTACTGAGTCAAAATCTTTGAAATTACGGAACAGAAGTTGAAATAAGTTTTCTATTTTTTTAGAAGAATATGAAAAGGAGCCAACTTTTTTAAACAATAATAACAACATATTTAAGGAATGTAATATTATATAATATATATATATATATATATATATAATATATATTTTATATATATATATATATATATATATATTAATATATTATATATTAATAATTATATAAGAGACGAGAGAAGAGAGAGAGAGAGGGTATGGTAGTATTCAATGACCTCCAGAAACGATGGAGACTGGAGGAGTCAGAAAAATCTTATTTTTAAAATATTTGATTTGTAAGAGAATTCCACAGAACAGCTATAACTGGAAATGAAGATGTTTCACAACAGAGTCAAGCTTTGAGTGTTAATCTTAACGGCAAATTTTCTTGCACCGGATATGGCAACTCCTAGTGCACACACACACGTAAATATTTGTATTATATATAATATATATATATTATATTATATATATATATATATATATATATATATTATATTATATATTATATATATATTATTATAATTATATGATATATAATCATATATATATATACGTGCAAAATATAAATTCATATTGGAGGAACCGGAGTCCTAGACCGAATAAGCGTAGAGAAACGTAGGGTCCTTGTATTTCTTTGTTCCAGCAATGAATGGAGAAGAGCTATGATAAATATTGCAAAACTAAAATCATGCGTCAGGTAACGAAAATACATCTAAATATAAATTTATAGTGATATGGCATGAATAAAATCTAAATTTTGAGCGATGTAAATTTTATTGGCCAAAGAAGGAGAGAACGATTGATAAAGTCTAAATAAATATTCTTATCTTAAAACTAATTTATTCTAAAAGAAAATATTACTATATATAAAATATATTATATATAAATATTATATTAATATTTATAGATATATATAATATAGGAGATATCATAATATATATTATATATAATTATAAATAATTTAAAAATAATGTTAGAACCATTTGGATAGATACATAGATAGAGAGATATCAAAGATAGGAAGAGATAATGCATGAGATAGTTAGACACTAGAGATTGATGATAGATAGATAGATAGATGATATATGAGAGAGAGAGAGAGAGAGAGAAGAGGAGAGGAGAGAGAGAGAGAGAGAGAGAAGCAGAGCGAGAAGAGAGAGAGAGAGAGCGGAGAGAAGAGAAAGAGACGAGAGACGAGAGAGAGAGGAGGAGAGAGAGAGAGAGAGGTTTGCAAAGCTCATCTATTGGGCGCTTCATGGGAATATAATTCAAAAATAAATAAGTAAATAAAGTTAAAAAATAAAAGAAATGTAAAAACAATTGAATTAAAGACTGCGGTACGTCACTGATAAATGTTTCATTGTAAAAGGTCCTTTGGAAGGAAAAAACGCTTTAAGGATTGTTCGTGTGCACACAATCGATAACTATATTTATTATTTTATAAATAATTACTATTTAAAAAAAAACTTTTATAAAAATCTTTGTAAATATACAACCTATGTACACAGAAAAGATAAACAATTATTATTATTATTATTATTATTATTAATTATAATTAATTATTATTATTATTATATATTAATTATTTATTATTTATTCAATTATTATTATTAATTATTATTAATATAGTTGTTATTATATACTTATTATTATTATTATTTATTATTATTATTATTATTATTATTATTATTCTGATTCTGATTCTTGATTCTGATTCGGATTCTGATTCTGATTCTTGATTCTGATTCTGATTATGATTCTGATTCTAATTGTGATTCTGATTATGATTATGGATTATGATTCTAATTAATGATTATGATTATGATTATGATTTTGATATATTGATTTATAATTTTAATAAGATTGTAGATTATTATTAGGAGGACATACGTCTGGCAATTAATAAAATCCTTGTTATATTTTCCATAAAAAAGATCGTGATAATTTAATAAGATTGTATGATTATTATTAATTTATATTTCATTACGGAATTTTCATTAGTATTATGCATTATTTATTATTATTATTATTAATTATTATTATTATTATTATTACTTACCATTATTTTATTATTATTATTATAAAGATACGGTCAAATCTAAACAATAGTAAAAATTTGCTGCGGTCAATTTATTGTTAAAAGTTATTATGCTTAATTAATTTTTTTTGTTGTAAGACAACAACAAATTTATTCTATTCGACTGAAATAGACGGGCGGTGGTTCGAACAACTGATTAAAGGACATTTCAACAATTCTAATCAAACTCTTTCAACATTCATCACGCATTCCTTTTTTCATCAACAAATAAAAGCACACAGTAACAAGTCACAGAAAGATAGAAGCAAGAAATAGTCCTCTCTTCGCTGTCTGTTCTGTTTGTGCATCTGCTCCTCCGTCCGTGCAACCATAAGTCTCTCTTCTTCTCTCTCTTCTCTTTCTCTTTCTCTTTCTTCTCTTTCCTCTTTCTCTCTTTCTCTTTTCATTTTCTCTTTCCTCTCTTCTCTCTCTCTCTTTCTCTCTTTTCTCTTCTCTCTTTTCTTCCTCTCTATTCCACTCTCTCCTCTCATCTCTACCTATCTCCTCTCATCTCTCTTTCGCATGGCGGTGCGTTAGTCGTCACGTCATTTCCTTCCTCTCGCACTGTGTTTATCTTCTCTTCTCTTTCTTCTTCTCTCTCTCTTCTTCCTCTCCTGTATTCTCTTCTCTTCTCTCCTCTTCTCTCTCTCCTCTCTTCTCTCTCTCCTCTCTCTCATCTCCTCTTCTCTTCTCGCTCCTCCCCGCCTCACCTCCCCTCTACGTCTATCTTCCCCCCTTCCCCCTCTCACCGCCCCTTCCCCCGCCTCTCCCCGCCT
>JABUQX010075844.1:17500-25472 GCA_015478945.1 Trachelipus rathkii
TATATATACTGAGAAATAAGGAAATCTGCATTGAAAATGAATAAGGATGGTGCTTGCGTAACTGATGAAATGAATGTGACTAAAGTGTGGTGTGAACACTTCGAATATCTGCAAACCATTGGCAGTAATGAAGATGTGATAGTGAATGTTGTGGGTTTGATGGGCCAAGAAGGAATAGTATTTGGGGATAGGTCAATGTAGTAAGGAGGAGTAAGGTAGAGCGAGAAAGTTGAAGAAAAGGTAAATCTGAAGGGTATAGATAAAATTACAGGTGAAATGACAAGAACGGAGGCGAGATGGTGATTATTGGATTTGGAAGTGTGTAACAAACGTTTATGGAGGGTAATAGTCCGAGGATTGGAGAGACAGTTATAGTACCCCTTATATAAATATAAAAGAGAGATATATAACTGGAGGAATTATAGAGGAATTAGTTTATTAAGTGTATGTAGTGAAAATATGTATTGGTATTTTGGCGAAAGACTGCGTCCCGATGAACTGAAGGATCTGATTTGGAACAAGGTGCGTTTAGAAGTGGTAGAGATGTGTGGATCTCAAATCTTACATTGAAACAAATGAATTGAGAAAATCAGAAGAATAAAAGTTGCTTTAGGTTTTGATTTGTAAACAGGAGTATGATAGGATTAATATGGAAAGCTCTATGATAGGTGTTATTGATATATGGTGTTGTGGTAAAGCTCTAATGGAATCCAAAAGTATGTATGCGATAGTGAAAGCGTGTGTAAGAAAAAGTAAATGGAGTTGAAAGTATTGCCTTTAATATTAATATAGAGTGCTATGTGTATATTGTATGTTCTTCTTGTTTATTCAATTTGTATAGATGTGTTAAAGTGAAAGAATAGAGGGTGGCAGGGAAGTGGGTGTTAGAAATGAATGGATAAATGAAGGGAGTGGAGGGTGCCCAACTATTATATGGGGATGATTTGGTTTGTTGTTACGAATCTGAGAGAGTTTGAGAGATGGGTAGAGAGATTTGGCAAGGTGTAAAAGAGGATGTTTGAAGTAACGTAAGATAAGAGTAAAAGCCTATGGTTGGTGGAGTGAGGACAGCCCGGTGTGAAGTTATGTTGATGGTGAGCAGCTGGAACAAGTGTCTGAAGTTTAAAAATATGTTGAATATATGTTTGATGAAGAGGGATGATGCAGAGTGTAGTAGGAAGTTTGTGAATGGCAGAAGGTTGCTGGTGCAATTAATCGTTGGGGAGTGTAAAGGGACTAAGTCTTGAGTGCTAGGGTTCTACATGAATGTATGTTGTTACATATAATTGATCATGTTAAAATTTAATATACAAACAAACCATAAATTACCCAGATAACGTAGATTAACTTGTCATAGTCAACAAGCCTAAAAGTACGAGTACGGCACTTCGTTACTTTCCTTTCAAAAAAGATGGTAATAAAGATAACTCTGAACTACTTTTCCGGTAACGAACTATTTTTGGAGTTACGATCCCACCTCTGTAATATATATATATATAATAATATAGTATTATATATATATATAATATATATATATATATATAATAATATATATATAAATATAGTATTATATATATCGTATATATATATATATATATATATATAATATATATATATATATATATTATATATATATATATATTATATATAATATAATTATATATATAATAAATATATATATATAATAATATATATAGTATAAATAAATATATATATATATATTATATATATATATATATTATATATATATATATATCATAATATATATATATATATATATATATATATATATATGTTATCGTAGAAGTGCAAGACAAAGGTCTCTGCCAGGCGTAAGACAGAAGATGCTCTATGTCTCTATGACCTCTATAAGTAAGTGTTCTATGAGTCTATGTCATTGTTAATTTAAAACTGCTTTCATTTGTTAAATTGTGCTAGAAATGCCACTAAAATTTCCAAGAAATAGGAGAGCGAGACTATAACACCTACTTTAAGTAGAGTAATTTTAACATTTCCATTCCTGATCTTCACATCAAAAGACATTCTTTTAAAGAAAGAACGTTATTAGAGAGTTATGTGGTGTAAGGATTTTCATGAAACAACGATGCAGATAATCCATGTCCCTTGTGCTTTAGTGTGTGGTGAAACGCTAACCAATGAAGTCATAGTCCCCAGACATCTTGCTACAAAGCACCCAGGGGTATCCCAGAAACCTGGCTCATTTTTCTCAAGGGCTATTAGAAAATCAAGAGAAAAAGAGTGAGATAGAAGTTGAATGAGATTTTTCCATTATCGAAAAACATTTTTTTAGTCATTTAAAGTTGCCGACTGCTCGCCAGAGAAAATGAAACCTCATGCAGCTGGAGAGGAATATCATTATCACGGCGTGCAAAATTATCGTTGAACCCATAGGAGTCGGAGTCGGAGTCGAGTCGAAAATTTGAGTCGGGAGTTTTGAAGAGGGTGGAGTCGAGGTCGGAGTCGTATTTTGAAGAGGGTGGAGTCGAGTCGGAGTCGGAGGTCCGGTAAATTTTCAGAGGGTCGGATGTCGGAAGTCTGGGGGGTGAGGGGAGTCGGTAACTTTCAAGATAGATTTGGAGTCGGAAAATTTAAAACTGACAAAGTTATAAATTGTAGCTGAGGTGAATGAACTTCACTCAACTATTGTTTATTGACTTTCGACTTCCACATTACAAAATGCAATTGCAAACTTTGTGATTGTTTAACCACACCTTAGTAATTTTTTAGACAGTTGAAGATCCCACAGATCCACAAGCAACCAAGAAATTGTTAGGAAGTGTATAAGGAATAAAAGAATCCATGTTACGAAGAAAATTTCTCATCATTGAAAGAATATAATACCTACTGTTGTTTAAATTGATCCAATCTCTCCAGGGTAAGCTTAACTGAAGAACTTAGCAAAGAAGCTAAATGCTGCAAATTTGCAACGTGGCGATTTGTATTAAAGGGTTGCAAGAAAGTTCAAGAAGAAAAAGGATACTCTAATAACATATTGTAAAGTGATGAAACTACAACTTTCTCCGTTACTACCTTCTCAAGTCATTTCTTCAGAAAGCTCGGAAGATTAGTATGAAAAGCTTCTAAGATATTGAAGAGCTTAGTCCGAAAGCGTCGATTGGTTCAAGAATAAGGTCAAGGTTCTTCCTACCTTTGGTACACAATATTTCCATAAACTTTAAATAAAATCTTTGCTGCACTGAAGAAGTTTGAAATTATGTAACTTCGAAAGTATCAAGACATTGTCACAAGAAGTTTGAAATGGTTTTACTGCACAATAGAAAGTTAGCGTGGAACTGCTTTCTCTGCTCTTCGCATTATAAAATCAGACCCAAAGAGGAAAAATGAAGCAAGAACCTGGCAGATGTTAATTTCTTTTTAAAGAACTATAACAGTAATGAAGTAATGATATTAGATGTAATTCAATGTTACTAAGTATCAGTAGTTAATATATTAAATATATTATATATATATATATATATATAATTATATATATATATATAATATAAAATATATAATATATATATATATATATTATTATATATATATATTATATAATATATTGATATATATATATATATATAATATATATAATATATATATATAATTATATATATATATAATCCGTAGACACCTTCCCTAAATTAATTTATTATCAAAATTTTTTTGATGGCTTAAATCCTTAATATATTTTAATATATAAAAATAATTAGTAATAAGCAATTAGAGTATATTATAATAATAGAAATGAGAACATATTTGTAGTTGGTGATGATTTCTAGTTGAAGTGGCTGTTGTTCCATATATATAATATATATATATATAATATATATATATATATATATATATATATATTATAATTATATATATATATAATATATACTATATATATATATATAATATATATATAATATATATATAATATATATATATTCTTTCTTTCCTTTCCCAGGAAGGATTCTTCATCCTCAGCCGCGCAAGCATCTTTCTCCCGACGTCCCTCTCCTGCACTAATCCTCTTCTCTTCAGCGCCTCATATTTGGTAGCTGACATCTTTCCCGAGAGAGTCCTCCACCGATTCCGCCCATCTCTTCTTCGTCCTTCCCCTGGTCTTCTGCCCTCTAGTGTCCATTCCCATCTTCTTTTTCGGCATTCCTCCTCCCCCATCTTCTCCAGATGTCCCCACCATCTATCTCCCCACATCCATACTTCCATGTCTATCTTCTTCACATTATATCTGATCTAATAACTTCATTTCTATTCTGTTTTCTTTCTTACTCTTCCCAATCATAGGTCTTTACTCCTCATGCTCGCCGCTTATATTCTATCTCTCTCTTTTCCCCGTTGTTCGTCCATGTTCGAGCTCCGTACAGCAGTGTGGGAATCAGGTATGCTGTTAAAAATTACTTTTTTTAATAATATCAATCACTTATCTTTTCTATCTTTTCATCATGGTAATTATAGCAGAAGATAAGAAATATAATAAAAAAAAAATAAAATAAAACTAATTGAAAAAAAAAAAGATAAAATAAAAATAAAAAAAACAGTAAACATAAAATAAAATATAAAAATAAAGAAAAAAAACCAAAACCTTTTTCATAACTAATCCATACTTTTCCATTCTCGCGTAATCTCTCCTCCCTCCCCTTCTGTTAAAACACTCTCTTCCGAGATATTGCAGGTATTTACCGCCTTAACCTCCTCTCTCACCATCATTCTCATCCCTCCTCATTTCCTCCGGTTACTGTTAATATCTCTGTCTTATGCATGTTCATCATTCACCCGCTTCCCCCAACCCTCCACAAACACTACGACCACACCTCTCGAATGCGCCTCCTCTCTTCTCGCTCCCAACATGCCAGATCGTCCGCATTTGCCATGATGTCCCCTTCAAATCTCCCAGTCATAGGGAACATAATAAGTCTATAAAATATTTATAAAGGACAGTTTTTCTAGGGGACAACAATAAAATTAGGAAAACGTGTAACCTTGATTTATCTGTAATAGTGTTTAAATATTTGAAGGTTTCCAGCAGGAGTTGGTTGAGTGTGACTCACTTAAACAATTAAAAGAAAGAATTGGATAGTAACCAGAGAGGGACTTGAAAGAGTATATTCTGACGCATAGCCAAGTGCAGTTTTTAGTTAGTTATTAAGTAAAACTGCATGTACTACCTACCGGTATCAGAATAAACTTATTAAAGCTTGGTTACGTTATAGTAGTGCAAAAGGTTACTTTGATAGTAATTGGCTATATATTAAATATTGACCTTTGTTTAGGAAATTGACAGGCCTTAGGGTGTGGTGTGGTTGTGTTTGTCGTATGGGCATGTATTTGATAAATATGTTAGTTCTGGACATGTCTCGAATAGGTCCATGTGCCTCTAACTGGTTCTTTGTTTTCCTTAATCTCTATCTTGAGATAATACTAAACGTAAACTTGATATAAATATACTTTCTGATTGGACAACGATTATGTTGGTGTAAAAAGCATGAAAATATGGTTTGAGGTTTTAAGATGTTCGAAAATTATCCAGCGGCGGTTATATGTTCATCACTGTTCGACATCCTGGAAGTACAACTCATTAAAACTTTATGGCACATCGAATAACCTAAACTATATGCTATTTTAATTTGCTAAGGGCCGCGACTACATTTTAAAAGAAAAAAAAAAGAAAGGTTTTCCAGACACAAAATGGATACAAAGCTCTCACGGATGGGCGACACAAGGTAGGTGAAAATTTCGATGGAATTGTTACACCTAATGGAAATTGTTTAAAACATTTGTGAAGCTGTAAGAGGAGCTTCTGGATAAGATATTATTAACCTTTTATAAAAACTTTAAATCTTTTCAAATCTTTTATTTTGAGCGTTTGCTATATGAGTTTATTATTTATTTCTTTAACTTAGTTCTCAAAACCCTCTTTCGATTATGTATACATTGCATTCTCCTATTAGTGACGAGCAAACTGCTCTAATCATAATGAAATGTGATGTTTGTTTAGAACGGTTTTCAAGCAAACATCAAGGAAACATTTTCAAACATGTTTGGAAGTTGCTAAAACAGAAACTTCTGCTTTCTGATAATGAAGAGATTATAATGCCTCTTGTGAGAACAATTTAAATGAAAGATATAGGGCAAATTAACAGATTTATATTCTTGATGATTTCAACCAGTTAGAGAACAAGTTCGCGAATAAAGATCCATACTTACTAATCTTTTAAAGTTATTACTCCATCGACATCTATCCAAAATTTGCGTAATTTTTGGAAATAATTTGATGCCCATACATTTTAATTGTTTAAGGATATATATATATAAATAATTATATATATTATATACTATATAATATATATATATATATATATATATAGTATATATATATATAATATATATAGTATATATTAATATATATATGATATATATAATATATATATATATATAATATATATTATATAATAATATAATATTATATATAATATATAATATATAAATATAATATATATATATAATAATAGTATATGAATAGCTGCGTGAGATATATAGTATGGATTAAAAGGGTATATATTATATTATCATAAGTTAACTTATTATTATATACACTATATTATAATAATATTATATATATAGATATATATCTATTATTATATATATAATTAATATAATTATATATAATATATATATTATTATTATTATTAATATATAATATATATATTATATATATATATATATTATATATATATAATATATAATATATTCTTTTTTAAGACACCCGGAATTTTTTGCTACTGCCATATATATAATATATATATATATATTATATATATATATATAGATAATATAATATATATATATATATAATAATATATATATAATAATAATAATATATACAGTATATATATATATAAATATATAAATATATATATATATATATATATAATATATATATTATTATATATATATATGATATACTATATTTATGATATATATAAATATATATTATATATAATAATATATATATTATATATATATATATTATAGTATTCTTCTAAAACACACCGAAATTTTTTTTTTTCTAACTGCCCAAAATATATATATATATATAATATATAATAATGATATATATAATATAATATATATAAATATATATATATATATTAAATATATATATTATAATATCAAATCATCAATCATCAGCATCAACCACCTTCTCTCACCAAAGATTGGGGGTTAGGTGCGAAGCATAACACTAGAAACAGAAAAGAAGTAGAAGAATATTACGCAAATCGAAAGAAAGCCCAGCCTTACCAGCCCTTTTATACCTTTTAGTGAGAACTCCTCGCATTCAGAAAACCACCTTAAAGCTTCACGGGAACAGCGATGGGACCCTCACTAGCATCGTTCGGGTATAGGGTTCATCCCTTCCCAGGTGGGCCACAACAACCATACCCCACCCCCCCATTCACTCCTATTATGGCACCTTTCTTCTCGCCTCTGCCAAACTCACATTTCTCTCCTTCAGCATTTCCCTTTAGCTGGCCTCAAATCCACTTTTTTCCTCGTCTCCCCAGCCGTCCGATTCCCACCACTGCACCAACTATACATCCGCTAAACCAACCGACTATCCATCCATCTTTTCCATGACCAAACCACATCAACGTACTTTCATTTTATTCTTAATTTACCCCACACCAACATTCTCTAATACGGTCATTTCTCATTTTATCAATTCTTCTCACAACCTAACACGCCCCTAAGATTGGTCATTCTAAGCCCATTTTACTTTAGATCTATACGTCTTATCCCACACCATGGTTTCACTACTATAAATTAGACACAGTAACTAACAGTACTACCTCATAATAATAAATATTTATAATATCATTAATTATATATATAATATATACTATATATAATAATATATGATTATATTATATATATATATAATATACTA
>JABUQX010075845.1:0-2500 GCA_015478945.1 Trachelipus rathkii
ATATAATTATATATATATATATATATATATATATATATATATATATTAGGGATGTATCTATAGTATCGGTATCGGTATCAGTATCGGCCATTTTTATGGTATCGGTATCGGTATCGGTATCGGTTAATATGGCCGATACTTGGCCGATACTTCTTACTTTTTGGATGAAAAATTATGAGAAACTTTTAGATTTAATAATAAATCTAGTTTCAATATATATAGCTAGTACTAGGTTATGTTTTTTTTTTTTTTGTTTTTTCCCTTGACTTCTTTTTAACTTAGATTTTTAGTGTTTTTCCAACTTGGGTTTTAGCGCAACATTTACCTATTTGGAACATTTATTATAATTTATACAGATTTAGCTTCCACTTTTTTAATTGATCAATAGTATTTTTTTTCTTTTTTTTTGTACGCAATTTCGTGAGTGTGTGTGAGTGCGCGAGTGTTTTAAAACTATCTGGATTATTCATATTTTAGATATTTACTGTAAATACGGTTTTAGCGTTTTAAAATTTCAGGTTTTAAATTTAGGTTTTGGCATACGAATAATTTTTCCTCATTTCTCCTTTGGTTTTTGTCTGTTTGTTTCTCTGTTTTGTTTATTTTTTTTTTATTTATTTTATTTTTTTTATGATTGTGTGTGCGTGTATGATAGCAAATTTGCATAGGCGCGGGCTTTCTATTGACTTTACCAACATCAGTGGCTTGCACTCTAACTCTGCATCCGTGGAATACCACCTCTCTAACTCTAACCCTAATTTTTGCTCTTGTCTGAGACCCAGATGGCTAAGAATTCATCCTCTAACTCGTTTAATATATCCAACTATAACTTATTTTATAATTTCCGCCTGAAGGGTAAAGTATGTGCCTATGTAAACATAAACACTCCTATAACACGTCTCGAGAATCTCGAATCTCCTAACTTCGATGTTCTGTGGCTTAAAATCTTTCTTCCTTCTACTACAATAATCTTGTGCTTCTGCTACTGTTTTCCTAACAGAATAGATTTTCATGCCTTTTTTGATTACCTTACTACTTCTCACGAAACTGTTATATTTTCTCATCCAAATACTGTGGTCCTCTATTTACGGGATTTCAATGTACACAACACTGAATGGATGGGTTCCTCTCATACTGATTTAGGTGGGGAGTAAGCCGAATCATTCAGTATTCTCAACGATCTGGAGCAACTAATTAAAGAACCTACACACATTCTGGATCGTCCCAACCAATTCTTGAACACACTTGACCTATGTTTCACCACTAGTCCTTCTCTCAATAAATACACCACCTTCACTCCTATCGGTAAATCTGACCACAACCTTGTATCTCTTAATTTTAATACTTTCTCTCCAACAGCTCCATCCTGCCCTATGCGTTTTTTCTGGCACTTTGATCGGGCCGATTGGAGGGCATTGCGTTGCTTCTACGCTAACTATAATTGGAGTGACTGCTTTGACTCACGGACTCTTCAGCTTCTGCCGATAAAGTGGGAGCTGTAATCGTTGATGGGATGAGCAGATTCATTCCTTCTTCGACCAAACCTTTTTCTCCTCAAAATCCATGGTTCGATCGTGCTTGTTCTCTGGCCATTCAGGCTAGAGACAGTGCGTATCGGGTGTGGAAAAATTCTCGTTCTTCTATCACTCTTGCTAATTTTCATTCAGCTGGAAATCGTTGCAGGGGTACTCTTCGACGAGCAAAGCGGACTTTCATTAAACGAAAGTGCGCTGATCTCCTTGGTTCTCATACTGACAAATCTTTCTGGCCTCTTGCCAAAAACATCTCTAACAACTTCTGTAAATCATCTTTTCCTCCTCTTATTCGCTCTGATGGTTCTGTTGCTAATACTCCAACTGAAAAGGCCAATCTCTTTGGCCTCCTATTTTCCTTTAACTCAACCCTGGACGATTTTGTCATTCCTTTTCCTCCTCCTTTTCCTCTCCAGGTGTCCTATGCCTTTACCTATGATTACATACATTTGATCGGATGCATGGGCTCTAAAATCTATGAATGTTAGGAATGCGGGTGGCCCGGATGGCATTTCTCCCCGAGGAGGTGTGCTTCCGTGCTGACCCCGCCCCTCGTTCAACTATATTCTCTATGCCTCAATACTAACACTTTCCCTCAGTGTTGGAAGGGCGCATATGTCCAACCTATTCCGAAAAAAGGAAGCCGCTCTGTTCCTTCTGACTATCGCCCTATAGCTCTAACTTGTATTCCATCTAAGATCTTTGAAACCCTTCTCAACTCTCACCTTAGACCATCTGGAATCTCATTTCCTTCTTTCCGCAGATCGCCAGTACGGCTTTCGGCGCTCGAGGTCTACTGGCGATATACTTTCCTATTTAACAGATTTATGGTTTTCCGCTCTTAGGAACTACAGGGAGACTTGCGTGGTGGCGCTTGACATATCCAAAGAATTTGACCGGGTATGGCACGTGTCACTGCTCTCCAAGCTTCCCTCCTTCTCTTTGCTTACTTATGTCTAACGTTCTTT
>JABUQX010075845.1:7500-20000 GCA_015478945.1 Trachelipus rathkii
TATGATGTTTTGAATTTGAGGAGTAAAGGTGAAGGGGGTGTCAAAGGTTATACCAAGTATTTTCAGTGTTTAGTTTATTGGAATAATGGGGTTATTTAGAGCCATTCGAGGGCGTAATGATGATTGGTGTCTGTTAGTGGTGATCAAGGTTAAAGATGATTTCTCAGTAGAGGCTGACATTCACTTGGAAAATAACTAAGCTTCTAGACGGTTTAGGTAAGTCTGAGTATGATTTGTTGCGATAAGTACTGAGGGGTCTGATATGGGTAAGTCATTTGCATGGGTTATAAGTTTTTAATTGGGACTTTGGGGGTAGGAATGCAGCTGTAAAGAGGTTAAACAGGAATGGAGACAATGGCTCCCTGAGGGACTCCGTTTCTTAATTTTACGGTTTTTGAGATTTGATGTTTGCTGGACACCTGTGCAGTGCGTCCAGATATGAAATTAGATAGCCATTTTTATAATTGTTAGAAAAGGGTGAGTTTAGGATTTTTTGAATGAGTATGCGTCTGGATACTGTGTCGAAGGCTTTGCTAATGTCGAAAGCCAGGAGTATTGTTCTATGGGATGGTGTTTTGTTTAATCCGTTTATGATGTTTTGTGTGATGTTTGTTAGAGCTGTTGAGGTGGAGTGGGATTTTTAAAGAAATGTTGGTAATTTGGGAAGTGAAAGTGGGGTTGAATTTCGGTGAGAATTATCTTTTCCATTAGTTTGAACAAGGAGGAAAGGAAGGATATGGGCCGGTATGGTATGAGGAAGGGATATTGGGGTCTTTTCAGGGTTTTAATTTGGGTATGATTATTGCTTTTTTCAGTGAGGGATATAGTTGAGTGACCAAGATTTGTTGAAAATATTTGTAATGAATGAAATAGCGGTTGGTCCAAAGTGTTTAATGTGAAGGTTAGAAATGTTGTCTGGGCCAGAAGCTGGGGAGTTTTTTAAGGTTTTGATTAGTGAAGTAATTTCTTGTGTAGTGAAAGGTGTGTGGGTTTTTTTAAGTTTGCGTATTATCCATATGTTATTGGGGTTAGTACTTTGTTGGAGATTTTGGAGTAGTATTGTGCAAGGATATTGCAGTGCTGTTTGGGGGGAGAGAGTTATTTTGTCCTCTTAATGCTTCGTTTGTGGGTGGGGGGTTGTTTTGGGAGTTATGGAGACGTTTTATTACCTGCCATGTTCTTTTTTCTTCAGGCTTCCCCATGTTGTCAGTTAGGTGTTTTTTGAATTTTTCTGTTTTATGGGGGGAGATGAGATTTGACATTTGTGTGTTTAAGGGGTTAATTTGGGCAGTTAGATCTGGAGTATAAATTTTTTGATGTCGAATGATTTTTCTTTGTTTAATCAGATTCCTGATTTCAGGTGTTAATGAGGGGTTGTAATGTTTTCTATGGTCTTTTGGTATGTAAAGGTTGGTGGCTTTATGTAGTACTTTGGTATGACTATCTATAGCCTAGTGTATGGAGTGGGAGTTGTTGATTTCTGGTGGAGGTAAGTGTGTTCCTAAGTATTGGGTGAATTTTGACTAATTTGCCTTTTTGTAGTTTATAAAGGTTGAAGTTATTTTGAGGTTGAGTATTTTTGTTGTTGTATATGCGATGTGATTATTATTGGGACGTGGTCTGATGGGAGATCTATTTCTGTGTTCCATGTTATGTTGGTGAAGAGAGAAGGAGAGGAGAAAGTGATGTCTGGGGATGTTTGGTTTGTTTGTGGTGGAATTCGGATGGGAAAGTTGTTGTAATTTAGTATATTTAAGATATCCAGTTCATCGAGGTTTTCCCTGTACCAGGCTGTGTGATGGGCGTTGAAGTCGCCTCCTATTATTAAATTGTTAATTGTATTGATAGGATTTAAGTTGGGTTTGTAGTTGTTCGGACAATATTGAGATGTGGGATGGGGGATGTATATGTTTAATATGTTGTGGGAGATATTATTGATGAGGATAGTAAATGATTGGATGTTGAGGATAGGGTCATTTAATAGGATAGTGGTTTCTGGTGTACTGTTATGGTAGGAAAGGTTTTTTGATTAGTATTAATAGGGTATGGTTTTCTGGTTGAGTGTCTGAATAAATGGAGTCATATCCATAAAATGGTGCTCTTGGGGTGTTTTGTGGTGTGAGCTTCTTGTATTAGAGCTATGTCAATGTTGTGTTTGTAGAGGAAAGCTAGAATTTCTGAATGTTTGTTGTTCAAGCCATTTATATTTAATTTAGGATTTTATTGTTAAATTATTGTTGTTCAAGTTGTTTGGTGGTGGGAAGTGGTTGGGAGGGTTACAAATGAAGCGTCCATGTGCGGTTTTGATGGGGTAGAGTTGTAAATGGGGAACATCTGTTTTCATGGATCCATCTATTGCAGTGGGAACACTTTGTACATGGTTAGTTTTTTGTGATGATTGTTGCAGATGGGACTGATGTACTTTCATGGGACAGGGTTTGGGTGTGTGTCCTTAGATTGTTTAAAGATAATGGGAAGTGAAATGAAACCGCCTAGAAATTATTGCTGTAAAAATAAAAATGCCCTTTTCTTATAGAAGTTATGTGCGTAATTAAAAAAAATTAAAATTTTCATGTTATTTCAGGAATTTTTCGATTTAACTTTTGGGGAATTTGATTAAATTTTAAACAATTGCTAGTTGTATGGATGTGTCTACATAAATTCTCTAAGAAGAAAAAAAAAAAGAAAATGGTTGAGATAGGGAAAAGTACACCGCTTTTGAACGGATTAAACGTTGCGTATACTATATTCCAACTTCAAGACTCTTGAGGGTCGGCTAGCAATTGTCCGATTGACTGAAGTTTTGCACACCCCGTTTTATTTTGTTGTTGTTGTTGTTGTTGGATCGGGATTAAAGGGCAGGGAACAGTAAAAATTTTAACTTTCGGAAAATTACCTATAGCTAAGAGCCAACCTAACCTAATATATATATATATATATATATATATATATATATATATATATATAACATATATATATATATATATATATATATATATATATATATATATATATATATGCTATGCTATATATATATATATTAAATGAATGAGTCGGTTTCTGTATATGTATTGTATTTTTTTGGATATTAAATATTTATTATAAACAGGTATATTTTTAAATCAATTTATTATTTACTAGTGGAGTATTTATTTATAAATTCAGCAGAAACCTCAATAAATATTAATTAATATTTTTTAAAGTTTCAGCACAATATATATATATATATATATATATATATATATATATATATATATATATATATATTTATATATATATATATATATATATATATATATATATATATATATATATATATATATATATATATATATATATATATATATATATATATATATATATATACCGGTGTATATGGTATATATATATATATGTAATATATGTATATATATATATATATATATATATATATATATATATATATAATAATAATAGTATGTAACCAACAACAACAATATACCTTTCCAATAACAACAATATGTAATATATGAAATATGTATGTATGTAATAATACATAACCAACCAATAATATATGTAATATATATATATATATCATATATATCAAATATATATATAAATAATAATATATATACATATATATATGTAATATAATAATAATAATATATATATGTAACTAATAATAAAAAAAAATATATATAATAATAATATATATATATGTATATATATAACCTTTCTTAACTCTTTCTCTTCTATATATATATGTATATGTATAATATAATAACATATATATATATGGCACTTATATATATATATATAGATAATATATATATATATATATATATATATATATAATATATATATATATATATATATATAATATATATATATTTATAATATATAATATAATATATATATATATATATATATATATATATATAATATAATAATAATATAAATATAATAATAATATATATATATATATATATATATATATATATATATATATATAATAACAACAGCATAACAACATAAATAATATATGCTGCTAATAATATATATATATATATATATATATATATATATATATATCGAATATCAAAGGTCAGACGAAAGGTTCGGGCTCTCTAAAATAAAAGCAACTATTGTAATAAAATAATTCAATTTACTATTTATTACTATTAAATAATGTTTAAAATGTTATACAAGAACGCTAATTTTACATTAAGATCATTTATTCTCTTGCGAAACATTATTTTTCGTAAGGATCATTGACTGGAGGAATTTTGATTTGTGCCTCCAAGAAAGCATAATTATAATGCTTTCAAAACACTGGTTGTCATGGCAACGTAAAGAAACCTTATTCTTATTTTGTCTATTTTGAGGATTTTTCCACAAAGCCTCCTCTCGAAATTTGGCAAGAAATCCAATTTTTTTAAAATTAAATAAAAAAATTATTTAATATATATATATATATATATATATATATATATATATATATATATATATATATATATATATATATATATATATATATATATATATATATATATATATATATATATATATATATCTCTTTATGCTATTTGTGAGAGAGAGAGAGGAGAGAGAGGAGAGAGAGAGAGAGAGAGAGAGAGAGAGAGAGTTATACTAAATTTACTATATTTTTGTTAATAATTTTAGTTGTAATTTTGAATCTTTTAATAATAACCTTTTCTGTGTAAACTTAGCAATTTTCAAATGGAGAAGGAGGACAAAAATAAACCTTTAATTTTCGAATATATAATAGAACACGATATACATATTTACCTATTTCTTAGTTCATACATTAAATTAAATAAATCAATTAAATCTTTAAAAAAATGTTACAACCTTTATACAACAGGAAATCATAAACACCTTCGCTACGAAAATGCAGGACACGGGGACTTGGAGGCAAAGTTTCTTCTTTAATTAAAGGACTTCCACGGAGGCAAGGTGCTAAATTATATTATCAAACTCAGCTAAAAAAGAAAAAGCACATTATTATTCAGCATCTAGTTCATTAATTCATTTATTTATTTATTTATTTATATATAATTAACAAAATAATTATTTATAAAATATTTGAGTTATCCATTCCTACAGTTCTCTTTTAGCATATAATTGATTTTATGGGTATCTTAGTTTTCCTTTCAAATTCAGATATTAGAATTTAAATATATGAATTATTTTTATCCGAAATGTGCATTAAGAACAAGTAAATGTTTATTTTTTTTTTTTCTTAAATAAAACGAGTGTTTTATTAGATTCTTAGACAGGAAAAAAAAAAACAACTTGTAAAAAAATTAAATTCACGAATATGTATTGTATACCGTCTTGAAATTTGCTCTCTGCATTTTTGGAGAGGTAAGAGCCGTTACAATTTATAATTGATTAAAAATAGGGTTATTCAATGGCGATGATGCTTACACTTTTTGTTTAAATTTTACATAATCTTTCATTTATACAATGTAATGTATTCTTTCAGATGACATATTTTCACAAAAAAAAATAAGAGAATTTTATCATAACTGCAAAATTTGAAGAATATCGTTCATTTCTATAATAATAACTCGTGCTAAGCACGAGTAGCACGAGTGTAAGAGTCGCCTCTGATATATATATATATATATATATATATATATATATATATATATATATATATATATATATATATATATATATATATATATATATATATATATATATATATATATATATATCATTTATATATATATCCATATATATGTTAAGTGCCTCCCCATGTTTTCGGTTCACGAGCCGCCCTACTGATATATATATATATATATATATAATAACCTTAATATATATATATATAATATATATATATATATATATATAACATAAAGCTTCCCTATATATATATATATATATATATATATATATATATATATATATATATATATATATATATATTTATTTATTTATTTATTTATACATATCACCATTTCCAGCATGGTTGCAAGGTGGTGTTGGTGGGTGATAAATACTAAAAAATATCACCACCATTCACGAAAAGAACAATATGGTAGAAGGGGGTTTTCAGCCCCTTGCCACCAGAGGAAGAAAATTTTGATAATTTACTTCATATGAATCGACCGCTTTGAGAAATGCAGCTTCACCTCCTGCAATTTAATATTTCAAATTTCTTCTTTATTATTTCATTTTTCTATTTAATTTTCTAAAATTACCAAAAGACATGAAATTAAAAATTTTGCAACTTCTCCATCCAAAACTTCAAATGAAATTAATTTAAATGTAAAAATAAAATTTTGCATTTTAAAATCCCGAATGATAAAAAATATTTTTTTCTTTTTAGTTGTTATCGTTAAATTTAACCAAAAGCAATCTCTCTTCTGAAAATATATTTAGACCACTTCTAGAATAGACTTCAGATGTTCTTCTTTTCAAAATAAAATTTCAGGCTTTCCTTCTTCTTTCCAATCTCTCTTCCTTCTGGCCTTACTGTTTTTTGCTTCCCTTCTGGTTCCACTGCGACCACATTCGACGACGGTCGAATCATATATATATATATATATATATATATATATTAATATATATATATATATATATATAAATTTATAATATATATATATATATATATATATATATATATATATATATATATATATATATATATATATATATATATATATATGAGTCCTATAGAGACCGAGCGGGGGGGGAATTTTTCCAGGGCCAGGGCAGGGCAGAGCCTGATTTTTGGCCGGGGCCGGAGCCGGGGCCGGGGCCGGGGCCGGGGCCGGGGCCGGGGCCGGGGCCGGGGCCGGGGTTAGGTAAAATTAGAAATGTAAGTCAAAAACACTGAAAGTCTTAAAACTTAGGATGAAAATAAAATACAAATTCAAAACAGTGGGGATTATAAAAAAAGAATACATTTATTTATTTCAATTAAATAAATATTTTCGAAAGAAATTTTTAGAAAATAATTGATTTTCTAGAAGAATAAGTTGTATAAAATATTATATATATATATATATATATATATATATATATATATATATATATATATATATATATATATATATATATATATATATATATAATATATATATATATATATATATATATATTTTTAGTGTTTATATATATATATATATATATATATATATATATATATATATATATTATTCTGTTAGTTCCATATATATGTTACTGAGTATGGGAGACAGTGGGGATCCCATACTCAGTAACATATATATGGAACTAACAGAATTTTATCATATTTTACCCCACCCTTTATTAAACAATAGTTTATGGATTAGATATGTAGATGACATTTTTGTCTCCCTCCCTCACAACACCAACCCTAATGATGTCCTAAACTATATTAACTCTATTCATCCTTCAGTTCAGTATACGATAGAAATGCCTTCCAACAACTCTATCCCCTTCCTCGATACCTTAATCACATGGAATAACAATTACTTGCAATTTACTATATATAGAAAACCAACATTCGCACCAAACTATATACATTGGCTATCTAATCATTCCCCAAACACAAAATTAGCTGTTCTGTCATCTCTATTTCTCCGTGCCTTTCGTATATGCTCTCCCCCTCTTCTAGCACAAGAAACTAAATACATCCACAATACTTTCAAATCACTTTACTATCCTGAGTTTTTCATCACAAAAGCATTTAACAAAGCAAAAAAGAGGTACTATAGCACCTTTCCCTCGAAAAATAGCAACACCTCCTTTTTACCAATTCCTCAATTACCATTATATTCGTTAAAACAAATATTACCAAAAAATATTACCCTCATTCCATCAAATAACATCACCTTAAAAAACATTCTCAAACCCCCAAAACGAAAAGAAAATCTCCCCCAAAGCTGTATATATCACATCCCCTGCAATACTTGCAATAAAACATATATAGGTGAAACCATAGATTTGCAAAGAAGAAAAAATCAACATACAGATGACCTGCACAAGGACAGCATAAATTCAGCTTTAACAAGTCATAGGCGTAACACAGGCCACTCTATCAATTTCAACAATATAAAGATGATCAGAAATATCAATCACACGAACCATCGCAAAATCATGGAATCCTTTTGCATTTATAATAGTAACAACTACAATAAGCATCCCGGTGAAGTTAAGATAGATTTTTATACAAAATGAATATCTGAAAACATCAAAATATTTCAACAACACCATGAAGAAAATAGCAGACCAACTGAAACACACTTGAACTGATGAAGATCAAGAAAGAAATCCAGTCCCTTAGCCTGAAGAGGTCTCGCGTGTCGGGACAAAAATTAGCTTTCCTTTTTAAAATTTATTTCATTAAAAAAAAGTGTCTTTAACAATGTTTTTAATTTGTGTACATTTAGTAATAAAATGAAGTGACAGTAAATCATAATACTAAAAAAAGAATCCAAGGGCTTCCTCTCTAAAGTATATATATATATATATATATATATATATATATATATATATATATATATATATATATATATATATATATATTTATTTATATAAATATTTTTTATAATATATATATATATATATATATATATATATATATATATATATATATATATATTATATATATATATATATATATAAAAATATATCTAAATATATATATGTATATATATATATATATATATATATATATATATATATAACTTAATATATATATATATAACTGCTGCTACTCTTCTTCTTCTCTGTAATATGTATATATATATTGATTCAGTGGAAATAAATAATTTTGAAAGAGATTTCGGAAAATATTTGATTTTCTTGAAGATATTTACTTTAAATAAATAAATACATTAATATTTTAACAATTATATTTATTTCCTTTCCCGAATTCGTTTGATATATCAAATTTCGAATATTTTTATGTTAAAAACTCGGAAAAATTATAATTTAGCCTCAATTTTAATTTGAAATCATAGTAAATACAAAAAAAAATTGATTATATTTAGGTATGTTTATATATTTTGCATCAATTTATAACAAAGGAGTAATGGAATTAAAATATATTTTTTTATTTTGTTTGATTTAACCCTCTATTATTTAGTGTAAATTTACAGTTAACTCCGGTAGAAAACCCCGGTTTTGCCTGATTTTTGGCCGGGGCCGGGGCCGGGGAAATGGGAGGGGGTGGGGGGGCCGGGGCCGGTCGGTTCAATTCACAACATTATATATATATATATATATATATATATATATATATATATATATATATATATATATATATATATATATATATATATATATATATATATATATATAAATAATATATATATATATATATAACTAACTGCTATATATACATATATATCTATAAGTATATCTATATCTATATATACTGCTCTTTCTATATATATATATATATATATATATATATATATATATATATATATATATATATTTTTTTTTTTTTTTTTTTTTTTTTTTATATTTATATTTTTTTTTTTTTTTTTTTTTTACAGTTAACCACCACTCACGGGCCGAGCCCTTTTCAAGGAGGGGCGGAAAATAAAACATTAAAAAAAACCCACCCAATTCCCCAGCCTAAGGCAAATCTCTCAGGTGAGCGCAGACTTGGGCTTTAAAGAGAGGAAGATTAAATATAGTTGGAAAAACAGAGGAAGGCAAGGAGTTCCACAGAACAGAAGTAGCTGGAAAGAAAGAGGCACCACAACGAACAAGTCTGGGGTTCTCAATACTCACGCAAAATTCATGCGAGAGCATGGCACCTCTTGTATTACGAGGGCGACGCATTGGAGGTGGAATGCGAGTGGCCAACTCCCCAGAGCATCTACCGCTGTAGTACCTATAGAAAAGAGATAGTGCGCCAACGTCACGTCGCAGAGATAGAGGGTCAAGAGAGTTTGAAAGTAGGGGACAGTTTATTAGTCTCTTAGCTTTAGACTCAACCCTATCCAATAGAAGGGTGGAGCCAGAGCCCCCCCATGTGAGAACAGTACTCCATACAAGGGCGAATAAGGCCCTTATATAACTGGAGTAGCTGTGCAGAGGAAAAAAATTCCAGCAACCTGAACAGAACTCCCAGCTTCTTTGAGGCCACCTTAGCAACCATTGAAATATGAGGTTTCCAAGATAATTTGTTGTTTATGTTAAGACCAAGAATGTTTATGTTATTCACAGGAGAGACGTTAGAGCCGTCGAAGGAAATAGGAAAGTTGGGAGGTGTTTTTGAGAGAGAGATATAGAGAAGTTGAGTTTTTAAAGAGTTGAATTTTACAAGGTTGCTGTGACCCCACCGGAATCCCATCCAGATCGACAAGGATAGAATCGGAAAGCTGAAGACGAGAGGCAACTCTAGAAGCAAAAGAGGGAGCAGATTTGAAGTGAGTAGAAGAATGGAGGGTTGAGTCATCAGCATAAGAGTGAACAGAGTTAGAAGTACAGCTGAGGAGATCGTTGATGAAAAGTAGGAATAAAGTTGGAGATAGAACAGAACCTTGCGGAACACCACAGTTAACAGGAAAGGAGGAAGAGGAAGCTCCATCAACGAGTGCTGATATAGAGCGATCGGAGAGAAAACTAGACAAAAGTAAGCAAAGAGAAGGAAACCCAAAGGAAGGGAGCCTGGAGGAGCAGGGACGCGTGCAAACCCTGGTCAAAAGCTTTAGCAGTATGTCGGCGCCTGCAAGACTCCCCATAGTCCCTAAGGAGCAGGAGACCATAAATCAGTTAAATAGGAAAGTATGTCACCAGTTGACCTCGAGCGTTGAAAGCCATACTGATGATCTGAAAGAAGGGAATGAGACTTCAGATGATCCAGGAAATGAGAGTTAAGAAGAGTTTCAAAGATTTTAGATAGAATACAGGTGAGAGCTATAGGACGATAGTTAGAAGGATCAGAGCGGCTACCTTTTTTTCGGGATCGGTTGGACATATGCGCGCTTCCAGCACTGAGGAAAAGTATTAGTATTAAGACATAGGGAGTAGAGTTGAACGAGGATAGGCGCCAGCTCAGAAGCACACTCCCTCAAAACACGGGGAGGAATGCCATCCGGGCCACTAGCCTTCCTGGCGTTCATAGATCTCAGGATCCCATGCACACGATCATGTGTAATCACAGGTAAAGACATAGAAACCTGAGAGGAGAAGGAGTAGGAGGAGGGATGCCAGAATCGTCCAGGGTAGAATTAGATGAAAAAAAGGAGGCCGAAGAGATTGGCCTTTTCAGAAGGAGAGTTAGCAACAGAACCGTCAGAGCGAATAAGGGGAGGAAAGGTAGATTTACAAAAGTTGTTAGAGATGTTTTTGGCAAGGGGCCAGAAATTTTTATCAGTAGGAGAACCAAGCAGGTTGTCGCACTTTCTTTTAGTGAAAGTGCGCTTGGCCTGTCGAATAGTATCCCTGCAACGATTCAGAGCAGAATGAAAATTAGTAAAGAAGTAATAGAGGAGAATTTTTCCATGATACGCAATGTCTCTCCTGAATGGCGCGAGAACAAGCTCCATCGAACCATGGATTTTAGGGAGAAAAAGATTTAGTTGAAGATGGAATGAACCTGCTCATCCCATCGGTGATTACGGCCCCACCTTTTCAGCGGTGACCGAAGCATCCCCCGAGTCAAAGCAGGATTCATTCCAAGAGTAGTTAGCCAAAAAACAACGCAATTCCCCCTAATTAGCCCGATTAAAGTGCCAGAAATTACGTTTAGGGCATGGTGGAGCTGCTGGAGAAAAAGTATTAAATAAGAGCTACAAGATTGTGGTCAGAGTTACCAATAGGAGGAAAAATGGTGTATTTATAACGAGAAGGAGTAGTGGTGAAACATAAGTCAAGTGTTCAAGAATTGGTTAGGACGATCTGGAATGTGTGTAATTTCAATCAACTGTATCAGATCGTTGAGAATACTGGGAATGTTTTGCCTCCTCCCACTCCATCAGTGTGTGAGAGGAGCCCAACCACTCAGTGTGGTGTACGTTGAAATCCCCTAAATAGAGGATCTCAGCATTTGGATGGAAAGAAGTAACAGTCTCATGAGAAGTAGTAAGATAGTCAAAAAAAAACTTGAAAATCTGTTCCATTACGGGAGCAGTAGCAGAAACTTTGAATAATGATAGTAGTAGGAGAAAGATTTTAGCCACAGAACATCGAAATTAGGAGATTCAAGATTCTCGAGACGTGTTACAGGAGTGTTTATGTTTATATAGGCACAGACACCACCATTTAGACGGAAATTATAGAAAAAGTTATAGTTAGAGATATTAAGTTTGTTTGAAAAAGAATCCCTGGCTAGCTGGGTCTCAGACAATAATAAAATGTTAGGTTGAGAGTTAGAGAGGTGATATTCCACAGATTCGTGATTAGCACGCAGGCCACGAACGTTAGCAAAGTCAATAGAAAACCCCCGCCTGCGCCCACCCCCACATCTACTTCGACCAGTCATTAGATCAGCCACTCGCACACACTCACAAACTCTAATAGTTTAAAATATTCACGTTTACTCA
>JABUQX010075845.1:22500-27500 GCA_015478945.1 Trachelipus rathkii
TAAAAAAAAAAAAAAGCAAAATTTAATAGAAAGTCTATTTATTTTAACAAGTAACAATAAAAGGTCTAAATAGGCTCTCTAATCATATTACTATAATTATTACTTAATAATATTTTATTTTTATTTTTACATTTTCCTATCTAAAATTTTACCAGGATTCAAAAATTTATTCTTTTTTTGCTGTAGCTATTGTAGTTTTTGAGATATATTTTTTTTTTATTTTTTTTTTTTTTTTTTTACATTTTCCGCCCTAAAATTTGCCAGCATTCCAGCAATGTATTCCCTTTCCCGGAACTCTTGTAGTTTTGAGATATGGATTGATGATAGTTGTCGCTCTAAACCAATTATCACCATATATATATATATATATATATAGCTTAGGCTAAGATATACGGCTATCGATATATATATATATATATATATATATATATATATATATATATATATATATATATATATATATATATATATATATATATATATATATATATGGCATATATTTTTTGATCCCGTTTTGTTCGTTTATTTGTACCGACAAACAATGAGAAAGTCACTATATATAGGCGACTATACGAGTCACTTTATTGGCTTTTTGGTCACATATGTATGTTGGCAGATGCACGAGTCTTTTTTGGTTTAAATGAATAATTGTTTTTCGATTTATATATATATATATATATATATATATATATATATATATATATATATATATATATATATATATATATATATATATATATATATATATATATCTATATATATATATACTCTCTTTGCGTATTTTTAACAGATACATGACTCTATTTTGGTTTAAATGAATAATTGTTGTTCGATTTTTTAGTTAAAATCCTTCTTTGTTCTGTGAATGTAGTAATAATAAGTATGTCCGTGATAAGTATTAATGAATTACTTTCTGATGAAGATAATGTATTATCAATTTTTTAAGAAATATATTAGACAAGATCGATTTGTGAACTTTTTTGAAGCTGTTCAACGCTTTCAAAATTTATAAAGTAAGCTTTCACTATATATATATATATATATATATATATATATATATATATATATATATATATATATATATAGCTATATATATATATATGCCTATATATATATATATATATATATATAGTAATAATCATTTTTCATTTTTATTTCTTTTTATTTATTTTTATTATTTATTAAACATATTAGTAATTTTTACTTAAAAAGCAAATTATATATGTTGCAAAGCTTGGGCAACGACAATATATCTAGGTTAGG
The DNA here is from genome assembly GCA_015478945.1 of Trachelipus rathkii. NCBI lineage: Eukaryota > Metazoa > Arthropoda > Malacostraca > Isopoda > Trachelipodidae > Trachelipus > Trachelipus rathkii. Next base: position 23,764 of record JABUQX010075845.1, read on the forward strand.
TTTCGTTTTGGGGCAACGACGATCAATCTAGGTTAGGTCCTAGTGTACGGCTTTTAAGTCTAGGTTAGGATAAAGTGTGGTTAGGTAGACACCGATTTAATATATATATATATATATATATATATATATATATATATATATATATATATATATATATATATATATATATATATATATATATATATATATATATAGTCTGTCAATATATAAATAAATATGTATATATATATATATATATATATATATATATATATATATATATATTTAAAATATATATATATATATATATATATATATATATATATATATATATATATATATATATATATATATATATATATATATATATATTATATATATATATATATATATATATATATATATATATATATATATATATATATATATATATATATATATATATATATATATATATATATATATATATAATATAGCAAGTTGCAGTTCGTGCCTACACGTTTGTGTACTCAGAAGCCGACTGGCTGACGAGTTACGCGGCTACCATCAGCCATGGACTCAAGAAAGCCAATGGGCCCAGGCCCACACAATTTCCTGCATGAACATGAAAGGGGATCAAAAGTAGAGTTTGGCTAAACTGAAGAATTCGTCTGACCCCAAAAAATTCTATGTTTAAGAATGATATTCGATATAGGTATATCGATTATACCTAAGATACCGAGGCGGGGAAATATGTTATTAAAGGCGCCATATTGGATCATTGTTCTTCAAGAAATTGTGCAGATAGGATGTATGGAATATATTTAGGAAATATATGAAATTTAGAATAATAAGTGTAGTGTTTTTAAGGTTTTGCAATATTTAGTTGTGCTTTAGAATGGTTTAAGTTAAGTGTAAATTTTTTTGGACAGTGATTTACTTAACTTTAAATATGGATTTATACGACCTATTTGATATTTGTTATGACGAATCCACTTTATTAAGGTTTTTGCAGTTACTGATTTTTTGAAGCGTCTATTGCTTTTTTCATCAAATATTGGCATTTTGACTTTTTTTTAATAAAATCTAGTGCCTTCTGATATTTTGAGTTGGCAACACTGTTAACAAAACATCGAATGGAGTTTGCTAGGTTTTTTAGCATTGTTTTATTTTGTACAAGATGTAACAGTAGCAAAGGTATCAATGTACGTTAATTTTAGTCCAAAAACAGTTGTAGACTGGTTTAACTTTTTCCGTCGGCTCGAGCCCCTAATTTTTCATTTTTTTTTATTATTAATTTTTACATTTTGTAATAAGCTTTACATGCTGATTCCTACGTCATTAGTTTTTCTGTAAGTGTCGTACTTTTCGAGATATTTCATTTATGAAAAATATATATATATATATTTTTTTTTTTACATTTTTATAATAAGCTTTATACGCTGATTTCAAATATGCAATTGATTTTTCTGTAAGTGTCGTACTTTTTGAGATATTTCATTTTTAAAATTTTATTGATATAAATTTGATTTTTAAATAATTATTTAAAATATTTCGAACTTTTGAATCATGTCCATCACCACTGAAATTCATTGTTAGTATCATATACTAGCAATATGTTAAAAAAAACAAAAAATCAAAACTGACGGAGACTTAAAAAATAAAAAAGTATATATATATATATATATATATATATATATATATATATATATATATATATATATATATATATATATATATATATATATATATACTATATATATATATATATATACTGCTATATGCTATACTCTTTGCTATATATATATCCAAGAATCCGATATATCGATATTTATCGATATATCGAATATCAAAGGTCAGACGAAATGTTCAGTTTCCGTTTTACCTATATATATATATATATATATATATATATATATATATATATATATATATATATTTATATCTTTTTATTTATAAAAAAATATATCGAGACGTACCTGATATATTAAAATTCCTTCGTTAAAATTTACAAAATAGTCCAAGCATACAAAACCTGCGCCGTTCATGCTGAACATATTTAGCAAGTTAATGATAGATTTAATCGAATTTGCAATGATTAGGGAGAGCTAAGTACCAACCAAAACTTATCTTTCCCAATAAAGTTTGATGATAAACATTGCAAAGGAAATCCAATTCTAATCCATTGAAAATACCTCACGTGGAATTATCGCCGATCGCAAATCTTCGTTCAAAGTCCTCCAGATGGCGTTGCTTCACCATTTAATTTCTCAAAGTGACCCAGGTATGATCCTATGAAAACTTCATGTAAATTGAATTACTTGTGTGCCAACAAACCCATGTATAATAATCGCTGACAACCTCTATAAAACATACATTCCAAAGCTAATGCATCTTGTAATAAAAACTTCACAAATCATTTTCATCTGTTTAACTGGAAAATAGGAAAAAATTAAAGCAAACGAATATCACTTTCAGAAACGTCAGAAAATACTGCCCTTTTGCTGTTGCCTTTAGTTTTGCCACAAGGAAACGTAGTCATCAGAAAAGGAAGTAAAAAAGTTTCAATTCGTCCATCATCAGAAATGACAAAATCTCAATTTATTGAAGAAATTCCTGTAAGTGTGTTGATATATATATATATATATATATATATATATATATATATATATATATAAAAAATATATATATGTGTATATATATATATATATATATATATATATATATATATATATATATATATATATATATATATATATATATATAAATATAATAGATAAATATATTTGTAATATAAATATATATATATATATATATATATATATATATATATATATATATATATATATATATATATATATATATATATATATATATATATATATATATATATATGCACTACTCCTTTAAAAGGATGTTATATAAAAAGACATGATATCGAAACATCGAGACGCTACTCTTGCAACCCTGCGGTGTCACGTGTTGGCTAAAACTCAATAGAAGGAGCGCTAGAGTTACCACAAGTTGCTTTTTTATCATGTTAATTTTTATATTTTAATTTTTAATTTTTTAAGGGGCTCGAGCCGACGGTGGGACAGAGGGGGTGAGGCCGAGAGACCCTGATTCTTTCCATCTTTGCGATTTAATCTTGGTATTCCTTTAGTTTAAAAAAAACTGTTTTTGGCAACACTGACGCTCTATTGCCTTGAAATAATCGAAAATGATTACTTTGTTCGTTCGATATATATCGGTTAACTTCCTTTTAAAGGACAAAGTTCCTTTATATATATATATATATATATATATATATATATATATATATATATATATATATATATATATATATATATATATATATATATATATATATATATATATATATATATATATATATATATATATATATAACTATGCTATAACTCTCAATATATATATATATATAACTGTATATATATATATATATATATATGTATATATATAACCACCATATATATATATGCTGCTGCTCTCTTATATATATATATATATATCGCACAAGGAACAATTTCAAAAACAAATTTTCTGAAGAGGTCAGGTGAAGTTTTGTTTCTCCATTAAAATGTATTGTACTCTAAATCTAGAGATGGGTATTAACATTATTTATTATTCGTATGAAATGCAACTTAAAATCCCCTCCACAGAACCTTGATATTTACATAATATATATTGACAAACTAGACTCAAAAATAGTAAGGAATTTGATTTGTGCTATTCTTCTTGTGCACCGACTATTATATATA
>JABUQX010075845.1:42500-44833 GCA_015478945.1 Trachelipus rathkii
AAGTGAAATATTTCGTCAGTAAAGAAGACACTTTCGCTTGAGGTACTGGATGGAGGATCATTTAAATATTTTATAGATACCTGAGTATATTCTGTATATTTTAATTCGTGTCTTTTAAAAAGTTCAACACCATTGCTTTGCTCATTAATTCGTATAGTGCTCAACCTCTATATAAGGAATCGAAATTGGGGATTGCTTTTATGTCTTTACTACTTTTGGAGCCGAACAAACTCTGCCAGCTTCATCAACTATTCTAATCCTTAGTGTCCATAACGGGAGCATGAATTTGCCTGCGAATACTTGTAGAAATTTTTGCAGACTCAAAATCCAATGTTTAAGAGGCTTCTAGCAATAAAGTAATACCTATAGGCTGTAAGCTAGTCTTTTTATATAACCTTTTACCTCATCAATAACACATTCCAAAGGCTTCAGAAAAACATACTAATTCTTCAAGACTGTCTTTTAAAGTGTTCTCTACTTCAGATTAATTTCTTACATTAAATCCTCGATGCTTTTATGTAGACCTTGAAGACTTAACATAGCAGGTATTGAATTAAACTTTGTTTCAACTTCTCAAACACCATTTTTTTTTCTTCAATATAATTGCGAGAGCTTTCTGTTGTAGTATATAAATCATTGGATTTAAGAGCATTTTTTTCTGCAAAATCTTGATCGAACTTATGATGAAAAAATTATTTTTAATGTGAGCTAAGCAATTTAGCCTTGTCATAATATTGCAAGGCTTTTACTATAAATTGAATATCTGTTCATTATTGTTTTTCTGTTATCGTCACTTTTCTCCTTCATCATGAAAAGTCAATAAAATAAAAATTTATTTGCAATTATCCAAACGTTTTCACAATATTGAATCATCATAAATATTCACTTGAAATCTTAGGCGTTTTTGTTATCTGCTATTTTGGTAAGCGTTTGCTCTATTTGCTTTACGATCATAAAGATCAATTATAACAAATTTAAACAGTTTAACGGAAAACATGCACTTATTTTAACTCTTAAAAGTCAGCTGATAAGTTTTAAATTATTTGCCGTTCTTTATATTTGTGTTATTTTTGAAACTTAATACTTTTAACGTGAAGAAATTTGCCCGTTATTTAAAACCAATTCTAGTACTAATTGTGCAATGTATTCTTCGTCATTAGATTGACTCCAAAAATAAATGCTATTTAAAAAAAAAAAAAGAAAAAGAAAAGAAAAAGGAAGTGTTATAAAAGACTTTTTCTCCTAAGATATGGAAATGATTCCCCACCCAAGCCTGAACTAACGGTAACCTAACCCTAACCTAACATGAATATATATATATTAGTATATATATATATATATAATATATATAATTTATATATATATATATAAAATATATAATATATATATATTTATATATAGATATATATATATATATAAATATTCAATTATTATACTTAATTTATAATGTCATTATATTGATTCAAATATATTTATATAATATATATATATTACAGTAAAACTAACAGAATATGAATAAAATTTTCCGTAAAGAATATATATAATATATATATATAGTATAAATATATATATATATACTATAAATATATATTATATATATAATTATATTATATATATATATATATTATATATATATATATTTATATATATATCATATACTATAAAAACCAAAGATTTCCAATATTCTAAGATTACAAGGTTTGTAATAGTAATGGAACTTTAACCTCCCAGAAAAATCATTGATTTGAACCGTTTCTGTTTTCCTTAATATTGAAAATTCACGCGAAAAATTCTGTTTCGATGCTTCACAAACTGATCGAAAAAGTTTTAATATATTTAATAAAATCGTTAATTTTTATCGAGTATTCACTCCACTAATATATTACCACGAGAAACAGTTACGAAGATATATTAATAATATATTTTTTTCCTGCAAAAAAAAAAAAAAAAAAAAAAAAAAAAAAAAAAAAAACAGTTTAGAAGTATAAAAAATATATTTTTATGAATAAAAATTAAATTTTAAAACCAGAAAAAAATTAGTTAGCGTGTTTTTGGTTAATTAAAATTTTGAGAAAATTTAGAAATAGATTTGTTATGTATGGATATAAGATGGGGGTGGTTTTTGGGGGGGATCGGAACCGTTCACTTACACATTATATATAATATATGATATATATATATTATATATTATATATATATAATATTTACTTATATATATATAATAATATACTATAATTTAATTTTCCAATTAACATTATATCTAAATTTATTTATAAATATTATATAATATAATGAATATAATATAATAAATAAGACGACTAAATAAATAATAT